>JASDQU010102590.1:194806-204898 GCA_032191745.1 Picea mariana | reverse complement strand
CACCACCTTCTTTCTTCCTATATGGACACTCATAAGATTTATGTTTGACTTTTCCACAGGTAAAACATTTCACTTCACCACCTCTGCCTCTTCCTCTTCCTCTGGCTCGAGGAAAAGTATTTCTATCAGCATACTGTCCTCTCTGTGAGCTTCCTCCTCTCTCATGTTGAGTTTGAGGTTTCTTTCCCTCTTCTTTAGGCTTCTAAGTCCTGTCTTGGGTAATTTTTTTTCCTTTGGCTTGACTTCTACCTCAGCCTCTTTGACCTTGCTTCTGGCTCAACTTTTCTTCATCTTTCATAGCCATCTAATAAGCATCTTCCATAGTTCAAATGGTCATCATGCTCATCTCATATTGAATGTCATATCGTAGACCATTCATGTACCTGGAAACCTTTTCATCATCGCTTTCTCGATGACCTGCTCTTATGTTTATCTTGTAGAACTCTTCAGTGTATTCTTTCACCGACATCAACTTCTATCTCAAATTCTGCATCCTCCGAAACAGAGTGATTTGATAATCCTTGGGTATGAATTTGGCTTTCATCTTTGCAACCATTCTATCCCAACTGTTGATTTTCTGCTTGCCTTTGCAGTGTCCGTCGGCCTGTAGCTCATCCCACCATAGTGTTGCATGCCCTTTAAGTCTGGTAATGGCATGTTTGGCCTTCTTGTCTTCCTCAACATCCTCATAGTCGAAGTATTTATCCAGAGCTCTAATCCAGTCTAGAAGCTCTTCAACATCCAGGTTTCCTTCATATACTGGAATGTCCATTTTTTCTCTGGCACCTATCCTTGCAACAACCCTGAATAGGTGTTCTTTTGCAGCATCTTCAACTGCAACTTCTTCATTTCCATCTTCATTTTCACTTTCATCCTCGCTGATATCCCCAACGTCGATTGTGCGCCTCTGTGTTGTCTCCATAGCATCCATTCTGGCACGTAATTCACGCATGTCTCTTTCTCCTGCTGGATCAAGTATTTGCCTGTCTCTTCTTCTCGGCATTTCTCTTTCCTCTGCTAGATTAGGTAATCGCCTGTCTCTTCTTCTTGGCGACATAGCTATAAAATTTTCTCTCTTCTCTCTGCTACAGAAAGCAAAGAAATTTGTTCTGTGCTCTGATACCACACTTGATGTGTATCAGAGTATTCCTTCCCTTCTTTCTTCCTCTGCCTGCAATATACAAATAGATTCAAGCTCTGATACCACAACTGGTGCATACCCCCAAACCCTTGGGCTGAGATCCACTCAGGATCGTTCCAAAATTCCCTTGAGCCGAAGCAACTCCTTTGTTTCTCGCTGAAACCTTCAATGAATTTGATCCACAGGTCCTTCAGAAACCCCCCCCTTATGCGAACAGGCACAAGGTGTGAGCTTCTCCTTAAAACAACCACAACTGGGCCTTGGTGCAAGTGCCTTTCGAACCTCACAATTCTTGAGTTGGTAGATTGATGACCCTCAACTCCTCTTTTCCAAACTCCCGATACCCGAGATGACGATATAGGTATGGCTCCTTTCCTTGTCAATGCCCACCACACGTGACCGTCGACTAGGGCTAAGCACTATCACCTCTCGCAACTCGCAACCTCATGAGTTGGAGTGTCAAACCTTGGCACTCCCCCCTTGCGAAACCTTGAGAGGCGATGGTTGACTTCCCTTTGAACATTTCTCACAACTCTCAATCTCGCGAGTTGAAGCGTTGAGATCTCATGCTCTTCTTCTACAAAGTCCCAATATGTGATAGTCAACTATGGGTTGACCCCTTGATGTGTGAGTACATTCCACCTATCACCCTTGTGGTCCCCACCTGACAGATGTGCCACACATTCACACAATCTCTCGGCTCTCACCACTTCGCAACTCCTGCAGTTGAAACTGACTCCTCCCAACCTCCGAAACCTCGATACGCGATATAGCGAAGAGGTTTCTGATCCCATAGTTGTTCCTGCTTTTTCAGATCCAATGGCCTGGATCTCTTCCTCTACTTCTCGCAACTTGAAACTTCGCAACTCCAAGGGTTTGGTCTTCCACCTCCAAACTCATGAACCCCGAGTTCGAGAAATGATCCAACGCTCAACCTGACCATAATCAACGATCCTCATTGATTCTTGAACCCAAAAGGATGAGTTCGCACAACCTCTATCCACCTTGCAGCTTCTCTAAATCCTATGGTCCTCGAGACTTCATGAGTTCTCCATGGAGAATCCCAACCGTTCAATTCCTTCCTCAATGGCTTCTAGAAGATGAATCAGCATCCTCCCTCCTGAGATTTACTTCTACGAGATAAATTCTATCTTGTATCCCTTTGAATAATTCAAAGGTACTATCCCTCCTCAAGCTTTAACTCGTAAAATCAAATCTCCAAAGGACTCCTGCACGCACTCCTTGCGGCACTCTATCAAATACTTCTAAGTATTTTGTTTCTCAACTCTGTGCACCTTATGCAACAATAGTCCTTCAACTCTCCTTTTGGTTGGTAAGTTCTAGCTTTCAACCAACCTGCTGTTTCAGGATTAATCCGTAAGTGCGGACACAAACCGATCACCCTAGATCCACCTGGATCTAGAACAAAACAGGACAGAATGATACTCTTTCCCTATATTTTAACTATTGAATGAACTAGGAGGCAAGAATCATGAACATACCATATGATCGCTTCCTTGGGTCTTTGTTGTACCAATTTTGCTCCAATGCTCTTGCGCAGTCCAGACCAAGACAACTCAAACCAATCGAAGTGAAAACAACTCAATATATTCAACAGTTAATCTATACATATGATCAAGGAGTTATGTAATAAAGTGCAATCAACTTTATGGGAAAGGGACACATTACTGTATTAAATTGATAGAAAGAAAAAATTACAACCTGAGCCTTGATGTTGCAAGCCTCCTTTCGATGGCTCCTAGATCTGACACACACACTTGCTCGTGCATGAAGAAAATCAACCACTTTTGATAACCTTGCTAGTGTCTCTAGCTACTGCAGCATCAGTCCTTCATACAATCTTCCACTAAATTCTCCAATCAATCTCTTGCTAGTTTTCTTCTAACCTTTTCCATGAGCATTCCCCTCAATATATAGGAGAGAACAGATTAGTTACTTAGATAGGAATGATCCCAAGATATCAGGAAAGCCAGTACTTGACAACCATTCGAATGCCATCTCATCCTTCTAAAAGATTCCCTTCTAGAAGCTTAGAGAATTCATCATTTTCTCTTCTTTAAAAAAATTTCGCACCCTAGCAGTTAGGCACAGTGCGAACTTCTCGCACCCTGGCTTAAGGTGGCCTGCGAGAATCATTCATTCTCGCAGGCAAATGTATAGGTAGCCTGCGAACCTTCCTCAAAACTGTGATTTCTGGAGAAAGATGAAGGCAACTTTTCTCAGGAAAAGATTCTAATGAAGATCCTGAGTACACCATCCTTAATTCATCATCACGATGACCAAAATCACGGGTAACACCTGCGCACACCTTGCATGGCTTCTGTGCTTCACTTGCACTTCCACTAGAATGAGGACAACGGTATCCCTCCTGAGATTTCAGAGATAAACTCTGAACCTTTTTCAATGCACTCCTTGCAGGAACTCTCACTCAGGAAGAGAAACAATTGAAACATATTCTCTCTCTCTCTCAGACTTCAAACATTCAAAATGAAATCATACATACACAGCATAGCCTCATAACAAATGCATAACAAAGAGAACAAAACCACTGTAAGCATACCATTCACCATGTATAAATAGAAAACATCATAACTCCATGAAATTTGATTCAAAGCTTCTTATATTACTTCAATCTTTTGTACATGGGTCTTTCTCTACAACTCTCTGCTATAGCTCTATGATCATGTTATAATGATACAATAATACAAAGACAAGCGTGTCTATATCCGTTTTTCCCTCGTGCTCTTCTAAACTGTCTAATCTATAATTCAAATCTACCTACTTTCATTTATTGGGCTTAAATGCCTTTTACATTGACAGATGAGAGAAAATTGCTCACGATCTGTTTAAAACAACTAGATATAAATGCAAGTACACTTCTAGCTACTTCATTAATATCTGCTTCTTAATCTTTCAAAAACATTTCAAAACGTGGAAAATGTGTGTTGCGCTCCTCCTAGCTGGCTTCTTATGATGCTCCTGCATCACTTTCTCTCGTTTGCTAATCGTTGAGACTTCATCGATACCTCCCAACCAATGTTAGGGGTACTATTCTTACCCCTTAGCCCCTCGATCCACAAAGGGGCCAAGCACACACAACCATAAATACTCTAGCTCCAATCTTGCCTCGCAAGGTAGAGCCACCACTCTAGATCAATCTTGGTATCCCAACTCTCACAAGTAAAACCAGTCAAATGATTTTGGCAACATAAGTTTACCAATAATGAGTCTCCTCTTTTTCCCATCTAGACTATTTTCTTTATAGGAATTTCCTCACTGACACATGCCCACATGGACAATTAATTAACTTCTTAATTAAATAAATTAGGATTATTCACCTTGACACTTGTTACCCTCTCCCCAAGTTGTACAAGTAATTACCTAATTTATTTTAATTAAAAGTAAATTTCCCTCACATTTCCCAAATGTGTTCCTTCAATCGCTCTTAGTTGTCTGTTTATTCCCCATATTCTCATTTAATGATTGTCTCCTTACTAAATCTGAGTTAGAGTTAAAATAAGATTCTTCTTCTAGTTAGACTAGTGGTAGCTAGACTCTAGATACCATTCTCTCATGCTTTATTCCTTTCTTATTTTAAAATTCCATTTTGGATTTTTATTGCACACATGTGCATTATATCAAATCTTTAGATTTATCTCACTTTTTCTTTAGATTGATTTATCTCTAATCTTTTTTTTTTATTGAACATTTTATTTTATTCCCCTAACTAAACTTAGAATTAGGCTTTTTCTTAGAATAGGCTTAGACTTTTATAGGGATTTATAATTAATAAAATTACTCATTAATTAATTATTTTAAATCTGACAATCTCAATTCAATATATTGTTTCCTAGGCCACCTAGATTCATTGACTCAAGTTTTTCTTTTCTTTTTTTAATTACGCGATGTGCCCTTCAAGACGCACTCCCATGCTCCAAGGGTGCCACTCGCCTTTTGACTAGTTTTGGTAATTTTCCAACCCTTGGATTCATCACTGCACTCGAGCGAACTTGTGATAGACTAAGGGATTCTAAGGAACAAGGAATCTTCCTTATTGCACGCACCTTAGAATCTTCGTGAGAGACTATCTCAGTCTTCCCTTATGACATTGTGGACCTCTTGAAATAGGTAATAGTTAACCTACAACTCGTGCCATGTCGAGAGTTCTAGTAGGCTGTGACAGGGACTCTGCCACACCTCTCCCTCAATGTCTTGTTTTCTATGCATTAACCATTTACTCCTTATGTGAGTCAGATTAGAAATTATTCGTCATCCTTCATCCATCGACGAAACACTATCAATGATCCATATACAAAATCATAATATAATCAATCATATGTCACATATGCATAAAACGAAATACTCAAACCAAATACAATCCACTCCCTGACTCAATCAGGAGTCCAAGGAGGTCCTTTGATGCCATCAACATCTATATCTGTCATGTGTCATGCACACTCAGGTAAACTCATTAGTAGCATCTATCAATACATATATCAAGTAAAAATAAATCACAACCCATCACATCATCATGTAAAATCCATAGTCGAAATACTAACATTGTACTATAACAAGATCACTTGCATGCAAGTGTCCTCCAAGAATAAGTCGATAACATGTGCTCAGTAGAGTGGGAAGTTACAACATCGACAAGATATTTTCATCACAATGCACCTATACCTTTTCAGGGGGCCTTATTCAAGTGGATCCGCTCATGGATACCATCTGAAGCAACACCGTACAGGAGGTACTCGATTTGATGGATGATTTGTTACTGACAATGCACACTCGGTAAAACCAATCTCGAAGCATCGTTTAGTTCAACTGGCAGGCACAACATCTGAAACAAGCAGTAAATCAGCAGGCAATGAAGCTCATAAACTAAACCTTTAGTGCACACTAGGAGGATACCTTTAAGGGTCATGGGTGATCTGAATCAACGATTGCAACCTGAGGTGTCACCACTTTTGAGGCTTAGGGAAATATAAACAAAATGTAGGTAGCTTCGCTGCGATACTTCGCAGTCGTAGGGGTTTTAGGTAAACACGTTCCATGATAGAAGAGACAACTATGATGATAGGATATTTGCATCACATTGCAATGACGGGGCTATGTTCATCACATTGCGGCGACAGTAGATTGTTTGTAACATATTGACAATGATGGGGATATTGGGATGAGAGGTTTATGTTCATCACATTGAAATGACAGGTCATTTAAGTAAAAAGTGGCACTGTGATGAACATAAATGTCATATGTTCATCATATGTCGAATGGCTATGTGATGAAAATAATACATTAATTTACAATGACCATGCTTGACTATGGTTGGCCATGATCATGGTTATCTTTGGTAAAAATTTGTTGACTTTGGGAAGGAAAGGTTAACTATGGTTGACATGGTTAATTATGGTTGACCATGAACATGGTTATCTTCCATAGACCTTCACTATGGTTAACTTCTGTATACCTTCACTATGGTTGACGTTCACTATGGATGACCTTCACTATGGTTGAACTTGGTTGACCATGACCATTGTTGTCTGTGGTTGACCATGGTTAACAATGGTTAACCATGTTTGATAGTTGTTATCGATAGGTGACCATGGCTGGCCATGACCATAGTTGACCAAGACTACAAATGACATTCAAATAGTGAAATTTGGAAGTGTTTATCACATTATTATGACACGATATTCACGTAACATTGCAACAATGAAGCTATGTTGATAACATTGTGATGACGAGGCTATGTTCATCATATTGTAACAATATGGTTATTTTTGTTACACTGTAAGGGAGGGGATAGTTCGTGAAATTGCGACGACAGGATATTCGCATCACAATATGATGACAGGAAATTTCCATCCCATTGCAATGAGGGGGATATGTTCATCACATTGCGATGACAATATATTGTTTGTCACATATTAACGATGACAAGGACATGGGGATGAGGGTTTTATGTTCATCACATTGCAATGGAAGGTCATTTAAGTAAAAAGTGGCAATGTGATGAACATAAATGTTGTATGTTCATCCCATGTCGAATGGGTATGTGATGAAAATAAATGTCGTATGTTCATCATATGTCGAATGGATATGTGATGAAAATAAATGTCGCATGTTCATCACATTACGATGACATGATATTTATTTCGACAACGGGGCTATGTTCATCACAGTGAGATGACATGACATTGTTTGTCACATTATGATGACATGATATTTGTGTTATAGATGACGAGGATATTTTCATCACATTAGGACAATAAGGCTATGTTCATCACATTACAACAATATTCTTATGTTCATCACATTGTGATGATGAGGTTATGTTTGTCACATTGAGAAAATATGGTTATGGCCAGTCATTTTCGTCACATTGTGACAATATGGTTATGTTCATCAAATTGCGACAATATGGTTATGACAAGACATGCTTTCCACATTGCGAAAATATTTTTATGGCCGCTCATGTTCATCACATTGCGACAATATTATTGTGTTCATCACATTGTGACAATATGGTTATGGCCAACAATGGTCAACCATGGTCATGGTCAATAAAGGTCAACCATGGTTATGTTCATCACATTGTGACAATATGGTTATGGCCAACAATGGTCATGGTCAATAAAGGTCAACCATAGTTATGTTCATCACATTGTGACAATATGGTTATGTTCATCACATCGTATGTTCATCGTATAAGGCTAGGTTCGTCACATTGCGACAATATGGTTATGTTCGTCACATTGTGATGACAGGGCTATGTTCATCAAATTGGGAGGGCAAGATATTTGCGTCACATTATGATGACTGGATATTTGCATCACATTGCAAAGACGAGGATATGTTCATAATATTGAGACGATAGGATAATGTTTGTCACATATTGACAATGATAGGGATAGTGTGATGATGGGGATATGTTCATCACATTGCCATGCCATGACATTTAAGTAAAAAGTGGTTATGCTATGAACATAAATATTGATGTCAAGGATGATTTTATGGGCTAAATTTCACTCATGGGCTAATTTTCCATATTTTTTCCGAAAAAAAGATTCACCATTCTAAAAATGATTCACCCAAATTCTATAGGATAAAATTATTTTACCGTAAAAATCGCCAAAAAATTATACAAAATCCTTAGAAATTTGAATATTTTTACAAAAATATCGCCAAAAATTTATAGTTGGCATCTAAAGGATTAGTAAGATTCGCCAAGTTTTCTAGATTTTTAAATAAATTTCCATCCTTAAAATGACCCTTGAATATTGTATGTTCATTGTATGTAATATGGCTATGTGATGAACATGAATGTAGTATGTTCATCATATTGTGACAACAAGACATTTATTGTGACGACGGGGATATGTTCATCACACTACGATGACAAGACATTGTTTGTCAACTTATGACGACAAGATATTTTTATAACATTGCGACGAGGAGACTATTTTCATCACTTTGCGACGATGAGGCTATGTTTGACATTGTTTGTCACCTTATGACGACATGATATTTGAATAATATTGTGACGAGGAGGCTATGTTCATCACTTTGTGACACATGGAAATGTTTGTCACATTGCGACATCATGATATGTGTGTCACATTGCAACATGAGGAAATACTCATCACATTGCGACGGTAGAGAGATGTACAACACATTACAACATTTGTTTATGTTCATTACATTGCAACGTTACTATCCACATTGCAACGACATGGCTATGTTCATCACATTGCGATGTTAGTTTATGTTTGTCACATTGCAATGTTACTATGGTCGTTACAATGAGACATCAAGAGATGTTCAACATATTGTGTCGTCATTAAGTGATTGTGACAATGTGAGGACGGGGGAAATGTTCACATTACAATGTTGGGAAATGTTCATCACAATGTGACAAAGAAAAATGTTCGTCACATAATAAGGTATGGTCATGAGTGTAACATTGTGAGCTCTGCGTAAGGAATTACAATGTTGGGTTATGTTTGTTAGATTGTGACAGTTGGGTTCTATACATTGTGATGTCTAGGCTTTTTGTTTGTCACACACATTATGGCATTGGAATAGATTTGTGAGATTTTGACAATGTGTTATGTTTGTCACATAGCGACATCAAGAAAAGTCTGTCTCATTGCAATATTGGCCTATGTTTGGCAAGCTACAGCATTGGGTTATGCACATCACAATGCGACAAACGTTTATGTTTGTCACATTGTGACGTTTGGAAAAGTTTTTCACATTGTGACATCAGGATATGTACATGACATTGCAACATAAGGACATGTTCGTCACATTGTAATAAATTTTGCATCTTAACGCTAAGTCTAATGGTCAAGATGATTGACTTATAAAATTGTATGAACATTTTCAACATCCAAGTATAAAAATGTATATACTAATATATATGTTATAAATATATTTAATTTGAAATTATGTCAAACATTTTCAACATCTAATTAAATGTATGTAGTAATTGACTTATCTTAAGTGAAGTTTATGCAACCAATTTCAAGTTAATTATATTTTCTTTTAATATAATAAAATTTGAATTTTAATAAATTCTATCAACATTTTCAACATCCAATTGTATAAAAATGTATGTAGTAATATATATGTTATAGATATATTTAATTTGAAATCATGTCAAATATTTTTAATCTTGAATTAAAGTTTAGTAATTGACTTATCCTAAGTGAAGTTTATGCACCCAATTTCAAGTTTATTATATTTTCCTTTAATATAATAAAATTTGATATTTAATAAATTTATAAAAAATAGATTTAAATATATAATATTTTTTGTCCTTCTTAGAAAGAGATTAAATTACCAAAAAATAGTATATGGTTATATACATAAAATTAAAGCTAAATATTATTAGAATTCATATAAAATAACTTTAACAAGAATAC
>JASDQU010102590.1:156611-173389 GCA_032191745.1 Picea mariana | reverse complement strand
CATCTAGTAGGTGTTGGAAAAGTTAGGATCTGTCTCATAGAGGTGGGGACATCCAGAGGTCTCATGGAAACAAGAATCAAACATTGTGGTGAGTGTCACGACTGGAGGTCGACTGAGGCAATCAATGACTCAATTGGTACTTCCTATTTTATACTTGATGTTTAGGTGGAACTGCTGCAAATATGTGGACCACTTCTCATGGAGGTCATTCTAAAAATTTTCTTGTGTTTGCATGAACTGCAATGACTTATGATCAGTGTGGATGACTGTCTCCTTCCCAAGAATGTAATGTCTCCACTGGAGGCAGGTTTTCACAATGGAGTACATTTATTTTTCATAAGTAGGGTATATACGGATGGCATTTTATAGTGTCTCACTATGATAGGCCACATCGGTTCCTGACTATGATTTTATTTAGGGCCCGATAATCAATGCAGAGTCACCAAGTCCCATATTTCTTCTGCACCAACATGATTGGGCTTCCACAAGGTGATGAGCTGGGTCGGATGTGCCCCTTGTGGAGTAGTTCTTGGATCTAATGCTTGATCTCCTCATTTTATAGAAGAGAGCGATGATAGACTGGCCCATTGGGTAGCGGTGTGTTGGGGGTCAGATCGATGGGATGCTTAACCTGACAGTTTATAGGTACCCTAGTAGGTGATGAGAATATGTATTTGTATTCTTCCTCGAATATCTACCTGCTTATGTTGCATGGAGAGGTCGACCGCAAAGGCCATTTATGTAGCTACAACCTTTCACTCACTAAGAGAGTGGATCATGAAGAATAAAAACTTCCCGGTCTGAGAAATGACCTTCTTGCATTGCTTGGCAGAGATCAAGGAAATAGCACTAGGTGGGACTACCTTGGGTATCATGTACAATTTCCCGTTCAAAGTAATAATAACAGTGTGAGGCCTAGAATCATATAGAACATGGCATTTCCATAAGTAAGGTTGGCCCAAAAGAACATCAAAAAATTCAAGAGGAGAAACATCAAACTATACCTCATCTTTGAATGGCTTGATGACGTACGACAGGAAACACTACTGACTGCCACGAAGATCGCTTCCTTGATGGAGCCATCCAATGGTGCAGGGTTGCGGGTGCAACGTTGTTGGCAGGGCTAGCCACTTGAAAAACTCTGCTGAGATGAGGTTCTTCTAGCTACTGCTATCAAAGATGAAGTACAATAGATTTCCTTTTACCCACATCTATGAATGAAAGAGGCAGTCACCTTCCTTTGGATCATCGGGTTCACCAGGATGGATCTTGGTGGTAGCAACGGTGGCACTGGGTTCAGTGTCAATGATTCATCTCCCATTTTCTGGTTCTAAATCAAAGTCATAACTTGCATATGGTTTAGAGGATTTTATCTCAACCACCAATGACTGCTTTGAGCAGAAATCAATAGTGTTATGCCAAGGGCTCTTATGGAAGTCACACCACTTCGCGGAATCTTTCTTTTTCTTCCCATTGTCCTTCTTTTCTTATGGCTTGGATTGGTTTTCCTGAGGTTTCCCATATTTGATCTGTCCTTTGTTCTATGGGTTGGGGCTATCCTTTCCCTACTTCTGCTGTGAGGGTTCCCAGAGCCAAATTGCCATGTCTTTTGTTTAAGTTGTTGCTCGATTTTGATGACATATCGATAGGCTGCATCTATGGATGTGATGTCCAAAAACTCCATTTTTGCCTGGATGTATCTATGCATACCACCATGATACTTGAGCACTAGATTTTGCTCAAAATGTTTGATACCCATATTGGTCAGGAAGGTATGGAAGATATTTGTGAAATCTGGCACTGCTTGGTCCCTTTCCTACCACAATGTGGTCAATTTTGTATAAAGGTTGTCATAAATTTCAACAGGGTATTACTGTTCCTTAAAAGCATACCTGAAGGATTCCCAGGTAAGTGTGACTATAAATAATGTGGGCTCCTCCATTTCTTTTTTCTCACAGAAATTCTCCCACCGATATTTGACATGGGGGATGGCTTTGAGGAGCACAAAAGTAATATTTTCTCTATTCGAAAAGTTTTGGATAGAAAAATACCCTTCTAGTAGATTCAACCATTTGTATTTAGAATCTATGTCTATTTGAAATTCAAATATAGGAATATCAAAGTTGATCTGTACCTCGAAGGGGGTAGTGCCTCTGCTCGAGGTAGATGTGTCTCTTTTCGACAACTGTCGAAGGATTTTTGCAAAGTGTTCCATCATCTAGTTCCTTTGTTGTTCAAGGCCTTTCTCGAGAAACATTTTAAAAGGATCGCATGTCCCATCGTCTTTCTTTTTTATTTCCATGGAAGTTTTATTTTGTGTGTGAGAGAAGTTTTTGCTCAAGATAGTCAAGCTCGAGACCCAACTCTCTATACCCTGACCTCATCGGGGACATACACTAAAAAATGACAAGGAGTAGACTGCTATGATACAACTGATCTGTATTTATGAGCAGAATGAAATGAAAACACATATTTGTAATATTAACATAGAGAGAAAGTGAATAAAAACAGAGATACAATAAATCTAGACTTCTATTAAATAAGAAATATATTGAAACTGTAAAGTGCAGACTGAAACAATCCTGCTAGAATGGTGGTGGCTTATCTCTGAAAAGAGATGTGATGGCTATGCTCATTCACAAGAAGATGAGTACAATGACGCTCTGAAGGAAATTTTTACAATAAAACATTAATTCCAAAATCCTAGACATCCAAAAACCTAACCCTATGATATGAAGCGCCAAAAGTCATGTGGGCTCTATTGGGGTAAGTTAGTAAATCAACTTCACGGGGTCGTAACTTTTGCATATGATCTTTGTTTAGGGCGCATGATAGCTAGTTGGAAAGGCATTGATGAGGAGCTTAATTTAGGGGGATCAATTACAGACTTATTGAATTTTTGAGGTGCCTGATCACAAAAAACCATCATTTAGGCCCTCAAAATGGCCCCGGAAGTTCAGGAACCGAAAAACTGCTAAAAATAGTAAGTTGCTAAAAAATTGTTTTGAGCTAGTTGGACAAGGTGGGTGGAAACCGAGATCCTCCTGGATCAATGCTACCCCCTTAAAAATTTGTTATCTCCATTGTGTTGAGTTCCCCCATCAGATGAGGAAATCTCTGCTAAATTTGGCCCCGAGTGAGCCACTTGCCTTACAGCAGGAGCTGCCCTGCTTTGAAAATCCGATAAAGATGGATCCTCTGCTAGTGAGTTTCCTTGACCTGTGTGTCTATGATTTGATAAGTGGATTCATGTTCCATGCATTTAGGTTTGAGCTCTATTGGTTTCAATTGTTCTTCTATCTCCGAGGTGTCCAGTAATGGTGGAAAATAAGACCGAAAGAGGTCCACATTGAATACTGGGTGCAGGCCAAGGAATGGGGGAAAGTTGAGCTGAAAAAAAATTGTCACCCACAACCTTGGTGATGGTGTAGGGTCCATAAAGGAGTGAATGAAGCTTCCAATGAGGCCCTGTAAGGATTTCTTTCTACAAGTGAAACCAAACTGTGTCTCCCACCCAAAACAAGTGTGGCACCTAGTGGTGATCATGGCACTGCTTTTACTTAGCATTGGGCTTCTATAAAATATCTTGAACTTGTTGGCGTATATGTTGGATCGGCTCAATGAATCAGGTGTCATTGTTATCTCTAGTTGGAGCATGCAACGAGTCTTCTTGGGTGGTCGTAAGGGGTAATACAACATCCATGGGACCCAATGGTTGAAATCCCAACCCCACCTGAAAGGGGTTGTGGTCGATTGAGCTATGTATGGATCTATTGTAGCTTTTATGAACATAGGGAAGACTCTCATCCCAGGTGTGGGGATGCTTGAAATTGTACATGTGCAAGATGTGCATGATATTTCAGTTCATGACCTCCGTTTAGACATCCGTCTGGGGGTGGAAGGAAGTGGACTTGGTGAGCTTGGTGCTCAATAGTGACCAGAGGCTCAACCAGAATGTGTTGAGGAACTGACTGTCCTGATATGAAATAATGGTTTGTGGGTTCACAAAGTGTACCCACACTTGTTCAAAGAAGATATTGGCAGTGGCCTCCACTATGATGCTCTTCTTGCAGGCAACCAAAATCGCCATCTTGGAAAAGAAATCAAAAACCACAAAAACACAGTCATTTCCCCACCTAGTGGATGGAAGGCCCAACATGTAGTCCATTGATATGGATCCCCAAGGCCTGTCAGGAGTAGGCATAGGAGTGTACAAGCCTTGTTTCTTAATGTCCAGTGACAATAGCACAGAAAATGCAAGACCAAATATAGTTGATGACATCCTATCGAAGTTTTGGCCAATGCAAAACTACCACTGTCTTTTCCATGCTAAAGTGTCATTCCACCCAAATGTAGTGGGTTCCCCAAATCATCTTGGCTCGCTCACTTGATGGAATTCATAGATGGCCCAGATGGCACAACAACCCATCTTGAAGATGGAAATTAGTGACAATTGTGTTTGCACCCAACATCTAGTAGGTGTTGGCGAAGTCAGGATCTGTCTCATAGAGGTGGGGCCATTCGAAGGTCTTGTGGCCACAAGAATCTAGCACTATGGTGAGTTCCATGACTAGAGGTCGACTGAGGAAATTAGTGACTTGGTTGATACTTTTTGTTTTATACTTGAAGTTGAGGTGGAACTGTTGCAAATATGTGCATCACTTCTGATGGTGGTCATTCTACAACTTAACTTGTGTCTGCATGAACTGCAATGAATTATGATCAGTGTGGATGATTGTCTCCTTCCCGAGAATGTAATTCCTCCACTAGCGGCAGGATTGCACAATGGAGTACATTTCTTTGTCATAAGTAGGGTACTTATAGAAGACATTTGATAGTGTCTCACCATGATAGGCCACAGGGTGGCTGTGTTGAGTGATGACTGCACCCACAACATAGTTTGAAGCATCTGTTTCGATCTTAGAGGGATATTGCAGGTCAGGTAATGAAAACACTATGGCAGAGTACAAGCACTGCTAATTCAGATCATCAAACGATTTCTATTGGGACAAGCCCCACACAATTTTTTCCTTACCACCACCTCTAGTTCTTTTGTTGAGGGCCCATGCAATATGGGAGAATCCCAACATGAACCTTTGATAGAAATTGTCAAGGCCTAAGAAGCTATGAATATCAGTGAGCGTGGTTGGGGTTGGCTAGTAAAAAATGACCTAGATCTTAGGTGGATCAACATGCACACCATGTGCATCAACAATTTAGCCTAGGTATTGGACCTTGTCCATGCTGAAGGATCATTTTTCCAAGTTGGCATATATCTTGTGCTATCATAGAGTGTGCAGAACTAGTTGAATATGTTGTAAGTGTTCTTACCAAGTCTTGCTATAGTCGAGGATGTCATCCAGATAAACCACCCCAAAATAATTAGTGAAAGGCCCCAATATATCATTCATCATCCTCATGAAAGTTGTTGGGGAATTTTTCAAACCAAAGGCAATGACCAACCATTCAAAAATATCTTCTTTTGAATTGAAGGCAGTTTTCCATACATCTATTGTTTCTATTGGGACTGGATGGTAGCCATACTTCAGATCAATCTTACTGAAGTATTTGGCCCCCTTGATTTGATCAAGGATATTGTCGATTCGGGAAATCAAGTAATGGTTCCTAACTATGATTTTATTTAGTGCATGATAATCAATGTAGAGTCACCAAGTCCCATCTTTCTTCTGCACCAGCATGAATAAGCTTCCAAAAGGTGATGAGTTAGGTTGAATGTGCCCCTTGTGGAGAAGTTCTTAGATCTGACGCTTGATCTCCTCATTTTATAGTGGGCCTAATGGTTAGGAACATGTGTTTCCTCTTAAGAGGTCACAAGTTCAAATCCAGAGGGGGGTAGGGTATGTATACCTCCATAGACTTTACTAGTCAAATCACTAGGTGAAGGGGGGTCCCTTGTCCAAAAAAGAAGGGGGTCTCATACACCAATTTGGTGTGGCTTGGTCGTGACCTTAAAAATAGATTATTAGTAGTAGTAGTAGTAAAGAGTGATGATAGACCAACCCATTGGGAAGCTAGGTAGCAGTGCATTGGGGGTCAAATCGATGGGATGCTTGACCTGACAATGCAGAGCTACCCCAGTGGGTGATGATAATATGTCTTTGTATTCTTCCACGACTTTATCTACTTTCCTCTGCTGCGTGGAGGGGTCAACCGTAGAGGCCATCGATGTGGCTGCAACCTTTCACTCACTCTGAGAGAAGATCATGAAGAAGACAAAATTCTCGGTCTGAGAAATGACCTTCCTGCATTACTTGGTAGAGATCAAGGAAATAACACTAGGTGGGACTACCTTGGGTATCCTGTACAATTTCCTCTTCAAAGTAAGAATAACACTATGAGGCCTAGACTCATATACAACATGGAATTTCCATAAATAAGGTTGGCCCGGAAGAACATCACAAACTTCAAGGGGACCAACATCACACAATACTTAATCTTTGAATGGCTTCATGTCGTATGACAGGCAACACTGTTGATTGACGTGAAGATCACTTCCTTCACGAAGTCACTCGATGGTGTAGGGTTGTGGATGTGGTGTTGTCGACAACGCTAGCCGCTTGGTGACCTCTCCTAAAATGAGGTTCTTTTGGCTACCACTATCAACAATGAAGTGCAACAGAGTGCCTTTTACCCACATCTATGAATGAAAGAGGCGATCACCTTCCGCTGGCTCATCAGGGTCATCGGGATGGATCCTGGTGGTATCAACAATGGCACTGGGCTTCGCATCAATGATCCATCTACACTTTTCTGGTTCTAACTCAGAGTCAAAACCCACATCTGATTCAGAGGCTTTTACCTTAGCCACCAATGACTGCTTTAAGTGACAATAAACAATGTTATTCTAGGGGTTCTTATGGAAGTCACATGATCCAAAAATGATAGGTTTTACTGAAAATTGCAAGTTTAGTTTATTGTACTTTATGCATCGGATTGATAAGAATTCGAAATACATCAACTTTACTATTTGTTGCGGAATATCAATTATGACTTTTACTTGATGCTCATTAATGATTAAAGAGTTCAGCCATTATAAACCATGCTACAAATTAAGAGAAGATAAAAGCAAACAAAAAAGAGAAATAGAGGCAAGAACTTGTTAACGGAGTTCACCAATAGTTGGCTACGTCTCTGAGCCCGGTTCTAAGTGGAGGACCTCTTTATTGCTCTTCAAATGATCAAGTTCTCTTTACATTGGCTCTTTTTTGTTACAAAACATGCTTCAGATATGTTGTGCAAGACCTCCTTGCTCAGATACATACATGCCTCATCAAACTCCTCTTAGAAACATGACAAAAATGCCTCTCAAAACATGAGAAATGGCCAAAAAACACAAGTTTCTCCTCAAAATCCCTGCATCAAAAAGTTTTTTGTCAAGCTAAAAAATCCTGGTTTATATAGTTTTTAGGCTCAACAAGAGAATCCCAACTTCCACGGAAAATTTGGTCTCTTTTTGGGATCAAATCCCCCTTCAAATGGCCAAGAAATCCTGAAAAATGCATATTTTGGGCTAAATATAAGGCAAAACCCCACTTTTAATTAAAAATACATAGAGTAGACCCCTAGAGGTGGCGCACGCCCCTTTTAAATGGTCATATGAGTTTCATATGGCCAATTTCTAGCCCAAAAGGCTAAGCGCTGGCCCTAATCATGTGCTAACTCCTGGTTATATGGCGCATATGATGTGACCACCCCCTGATCACACGCCCAATCCAAGTGTTGGCTCATGGTTTTGCGGCGCACTCCATGGAACCACCCCTTATCACCTTTGCGTGCATAGGGATAAGCTCCTGGATATAAGGTTGTGGTTCCAAGCATATGGTATTCCATATGCTTGGAACCACAACCTTGTATAGCTTATCCCTCCTTTTTCACCCTATTCACATATGCACTTTATATATTAAAGTGTGGGTTATATATAAAAAGAAACACTTATGGTGTGTTGGTGATAGGACTCTACCAAAGCGCTTCCTCCTACCAACAGGTCGCAGGTTCCCTTCTCGTGAGTTACCATTTTTTTTAAGAAAACCACCAACCAACGATGGGGTGCCACGTGGCAGCCCATGCCTGGGCCACGTGTCACCTCCACATTAAATCAACCACATGCCATGTGTCAAGTATCTATTAGCCTATGCTTGCATCATCTGCCCAATCAGCTATGCTTCCACATGTCATCACCTTCCTTTGCCACATCAGTATCATGAAATTAGCTTGGTGATGTCATGTTGACATCAGCATTGACCTTTTTCCAGTTTGACCTTTGACTCTTTAGTTGTTTGAGAATCTAATGAGAGTGTGATAACTCTCGCATATGAAGACCATTTGAGAAAGTAAATAGATGGACTGCGATGAGACAGTCTCAATGGAATTGGTTTCATTCAATTCCGAGAACTTTCATTTTTGAGCATTTTTTGGACCTGGGGAGCCTCCTGGATCATTCCTCCCCACTTAGAATCTTTTGGACCACCAAAATTCTGCTTTTACTCAGGTAATAAGTGAGGATATTTCCTCCCCACTTGTCCTATATCATCCATCCTTTCTGCTGGGACAATGATCACCTGACTAATCATAATAAACATAAAAAATGAGATAGCACTGTTTATCAAAATAATCATCTCATTTATTGCACAATCATATACATTCTTTGTCACATTTAGCAGCGATACACCACTGAATAGCACAAAACTAAACAACAATACTGAATATGCGAATGAGAATGACAAAACATGCTTCCCTTCTACACAGGAATAGTAATCAAAGTATGCAGCTAAACCTCATGTTGTACCTTTGGTGACACTTCATGACTGTTAGAAACACACTGAATCACTAACTTCCTGATTTATTATAGACATAAGTGTTAAATTTTGCTTGCATTTACCATTCTTCTCAATTGCCCTGTAGCTACAAAATATCTACCAGTTTTCATGCGATGAGCAGGAACGATGTACTCTTTTCCATCTTTCTTGAAGACATATTTATTTTCCTCCCTGTAGAATATGGATTTTCTATCATAAAGGTATGGGCTTCCCAAGACCATTCCACATATGTTCAGTGGAACTATATCAATCTCTACTTCATCAACATAATTAGAAGTGATTGCAAACTTAATTTTACATTGCTTGGTTACTTGCAGATTATTATCACCACATATCCATCCCAATGGATATGGTCTCGGATGTGGATTAGTTTCAAGTCCCAAGTTATTTACAACCTCTGCACTGATTAGATTGGATTGTGATCCACTGTCTACAAGAGTATCAACTTTAACATTATTTGTTATGACCCTTATGTGGAAAATTCCACTCCTTTTACACTCATCATTTACAACAACTGAATTAGAAGAGCTAGTACTTACAACATAATTTATACCTCGGATTCCCATTGCTACAACTTTTGTCTCATCACCGGAGTCTGATCCAAGATCTACTTGAACTGTCACAGTTGTGGTATTCTTTCTTCCTTGATTGGCATACTTCTTTGGTTTCAACTCAGGATGTAAGATCCAACAATTATCTTCATCATGGACTACTTTCTTGCAATGCTTGCAAGTAGGCTTCTCCTTTCTTGTTGTGGTTGTCTTCTTTTCTTTCTCTTTTCTTTTCCCCGAATCCTTTCTTTGACAAGTATCTGTAGAAACACTATCACCAACATTTCCTTTACTTGATTCAGTGTGAATGGATTGTACACATACTTCATCAAAGTTAGAAGGATTTAGCATAAGAATAGTGTGCTTGAAATAAGAATGTAAACAACCAATATATTTTAGGAGTGTCTCTTGTGTATATAAAGGAATACCCAAATTTAATGCTTTCTTTCGAAATTTTTGAGTATATTCTTGTACACTTTGACCTTTATCTTTCCTTAAACTTTTCCAATTCATCATTTATTGTTGCATGTATGCTAATGGATAAAATTGTTTCTTTAAAGCAGTGACAAAATCATTCCAGGAAGAGATTGTTTTACCATTTTCTTGAGATCATCCTTAGTTTTTATTTCCTACCATATGAGATTTGTGCCTCCTAATTTGAGACTTGAAAGTTGGATCTTTGTTTCATCATCAACAATCCTTTGTATCCTGCAATAGACTTCTAACTGTCTCACCCAATTATCTAGATTTTCTACATCTAATTCACCATCATAAGTGGGTAATTGAAATTGTACATCTAACTTTAATAAAGGCATATCAGAAGAATGATGAGTATTTTTAGGTTTCTTATCCTTGGAGGGATGTACACTTGCTTCACTTGTAGATGACGAAGATGAAAGAGAAGAAGGTTCTGAAGGTCCACCACCTCCAACTCCTCCTTCTGCTCTTATTGAAGATTCACCTTATTCAACCTTTGGATTTCTTCGTTGTCCTCTTTCATGGTAAATTTCCTCTACCATGGATTTCATCAATTGAAATGACTCAAAGAAATCCTCCTCAGATGTAAAATGACCTATTTTTATCGGTGAAGACATCTCTTGTTTATGCGGTCTCCTTTGAATCTCTGTAAGAGCCTCAAGTTGGCCTTCTCCTCGCTTGAGTTTTTCTCTGGTGAGCATCCAATGCTTGCAATTCCTATCAAACCTTCAAAACCAAATGCTCTGATACCATAAACTTGATCCAAAAATGATAGGTTTTACTAACAATTGCAATTTTAGTTTATTGTACTTTATGCATCGAATCAATAAGAATGCGGAATACATAAACTTTACTATTTGTTGTGGAATATCAATTATGAATTTTACTTGATTCTCATTAATGATTAAAGAGTTTAGCCATTATAAACCATGCTGAAAATTAAGATAAGATAACAGAAAACAAGAAACAAAAATAGAGACAAGAACTTGTTAACGGAGTTCGCCAATTGTTGGCTACGTCTCCGGGCCCGCTTCCAAGTGAAGGACCTCTTTATTTCTCTTCAAATGCTCAAGTTCTCTTTACATTAGCTCTTTTCTATTACAAGAAATGATTCATATATGTTTTTCAAGATCTCCTTGCTTAGATACATACATGCCTCATCAAACTCCTCTCAAAAACATGACAAAAATGCCTCTCAAAACATGAGAAATGGCCAAAAACACAAGCTGCTCCTCAAAATCCCTGCATCAAAAAGTTACCCCTCAAGCTCAAAAATCCTGTTTTATATAGTTTTTAGGCTCACCAAGAGAAGCTCAAATTCCCCTGAAGATCAATCCTCTTTTTGGGATCAAATCCCCCTTCAAATGGCCAAGAAATTCTGAAAAATACATATTTTGGGCTAAATATAAGGAAAAAAACCCACTTTTAATTAAAAATACACAGATTGCCCCCCCAGAGGTGGCACACGCCCCTTTTAAATGGTCATATGAGTTTCATATGGCCAAGCGCTAGCCCAAAGGGCTAAGCACTGGCCCTAATCTTGCGCTAGCTCCTGGTTATATGGCGCATACTATGTGACCACCCCCTGATCGCGCGCCTAATCCAAGTGTTGGCCCCTAGTTTTGGGGTACACTCCATGGAACTACCCCTTATCACCTCCGGGTGCGTAGGGATAATATCATGGATATAAGTTTTTGGTTCCAAGCATATGCAATATCGTGGCCCCAGCCCCCCCCCTTTTCTGCCCTATTCACATATGCACTTTATATATTAAAGTGTGGGTTATATCTAACAAGAAACACTTGTGGCGCACTGGTAATAGGAATCCACCAAAGTGATTCCTCCTACCAGAAGGTCGCGGGTTTCATTCTCGTGAGTTACCATTTTTTTTAACAAAACCACCAACCAACGATGGGGTGCCATGTGGCAACCCACGCTTGGGCCACGTGGCACATCCACATTAAAGCAACCACATGCCATGTGTCAAGTATCTATTGGCCTATGCCTACATCATCTACCCAATCAACTCTACTTCCACATGTCATCACCTGCCTCTGCCATGCCAGTATCATGAAATTAACTTGGTGATGTCATGTTGATGTCAGCATTGACTTTTTTCCAGTTTGACCTTTGACTTTTTAGTTGTTTGAGAATCTAATCAGAGTGTGATAAATCTCGCATATGGAACCCATTTGAGAAAGTAAATATATGCTCGAAATCAACGCGACGAGACGGTCACGATGGAATTGGTTTCATTCAATTCTAAGAACTTTCAATTTTGAGCATTTTTTGGACTTGGGGAGCCTCCTGGATCATCGCACCACTTACCTGTATCTTTCTTTGTCTTCCCATTATCCTTCTTTTATTATGGCTTGGACTGGTTTTCCTGAGGTTGCCCAGATTTCCTCTGTCCTTTTTTCTACGGGTTGTGGTTTCCCTTTCCCTGCTTATGCTATGAGGGGTTCCCAGACCCAAACTGTTGCGTCTTTTGTTTAATCTTCTGCTCGATTTTGACGACATATCAATAGGCTGCGCCTAAGTATGAGATGTCCAAAAAAACCATTTTTGGGGGGATGTATCTATGCATACCACCGCGATAATTGAGCACCAAATGTCGCTCAGAATATTTGATACCCAACTTGGTACACAAGGTATGGAAGATATTTGTGAACTCTAGCACTGCTTGATCCCTTTCCTACTAGAGTGTGGTCCATTTTGTATACAGGTCATCATAACTTCCAACATGATAGTATTGTTCTTGAATATAATCCTTGAAGGATTCCTAGGTAAGTGCGACTGTAAATAATGAGTGTTCCTTCGTTGAATTTATCACACAGAAAGTCTCCCACATATCTTTGACATGGGGGACGACTTTGAGGAGAGAAAAAGAAATATTTTCTCTCTTCGAAAAGTTATGGATATAAAAATACCCTTCTAGCTGATTCAACCATTTTTCTACAACATCTGCATCTATCTAACCTTCAAATATAGGAATATCAAAGTTGATTTGTACCTTGAAGGGGGCAATGCCTCCACTCGAATTAGATTCTTTGTTTTTCGATAGTCGTCGAAGAATTTGTGCAAAGTTTTCCATCATCCTGTTCCTCTGTCGCCCAAGGGATTCCTCGAGCAACATTTTGAAAGGATCTCCTGTCCCGTCGTATTTATTTTCTCCCAACATGGAAGTTTTCTTGGGTGTGCGAGAGCAGTTGTCCTCAAGAGAAACAAGCTCAAGACCAAACTCTCTATAACCTAACCTCGTCAAGGAAATGCACTAAAAAACGACAAGGAGCAGACTGCTCTAATACCATTGATCTGGATTTATGAGAAGAATGAAATGAAAACACAAATTTGTAATATTAACAAAAATACACAGTGAATAACAACAGAGATACAGTAAAACTGGACTTCTATTAAATAAGAAATATGTTGAAACTGTAAAATGCACACTGAAATAAGCTTGCTAGAATGGGGGCAGCTTATCTCTAAAAAGAGAAGTGACAGTTACACTCATTCACAAGAAGATGAGTACAATAAGGCTCTGAAGGCATTTTTAAAAATAAAACATGTATTCCAAAACCCTAGACATCCAAAAACCTAACCCTAGGAGATGAAGTGCCAAAAGTAATGTGGGCCCCGTTGGGGTAAGGTAGTACATCAACTTCCCAGGGTCGTAACTTTTTCATACGATGTATGTTTAGGGTGCACAATAGCAAGTTGGAAAGGTATTGGTGAGGCGATTCATTTAGGGGGATCAATCATATACTTACTGTATCGTTGAGGTTCCAAATCATGAAAAAGCATCGTTTAGGCCCTCAAAATGGCCCTAGAAGTTCAAGAACCGAAAAACTACTAAAAATAGTAAGTTGCTAAAAAACTATTTTGAGACAGTTGGACAAGGTGGGTGGCCACCGATATCCTCCTGGATCAATATGAATTAAATTATTTTACATGAAATCACTTATATATTTGAATCTATTTTAATCCACTTGAACATGGTGACTCAACCATTCATTCATGTGCCAATATGTGAGAATCAGTGTTAGCGACTTGCATTGAAATAAATTATTTCAAGATATTGCTATGGAATGCATCATGCTCTTCCTAAATTTAAAATATATAATAATACAGTGGAATTTATCAATGAAAAAGTCATGAATTTCAGGTACGTATTGCGACACACTTCCATTTGGAAAAAGTTGAATTGCATAAGTTGTCAACCTCGCTTGTTTCTAGTCATCCCAAGCTTATATGAAAATAGTGATCTTCACAGGAAGGCAAGGATGTTGCTTCGGTAGTAGCACTGGTAACTGCATGGAGGCCCCAATTTGTGCAAGTGCGAGGCAACCCATTTTTCAGTTGTAAATTTATCCGAGAGAGAGGATGCCAGTCACAGGTAGTAATCAAATAATCTAAGGATTAAGCTTGCTTAGCATACAATTTTGCTATTACAAACTATGGTTTAGTTGTTTTCCTTTTGTTTTGTTGTGTTTATGGATGGTTGTTTCTATCGTTAAAGGTTGATTTTCTTTAAATATTGTTTAAGTTTATTTTTTTTAAATGTCATAGTTAAACGCTCTCTAGATTTTGTTTGAAATGGAAATCATCATGCACACCCAAAAAAATAAAAACATTGAGTATTACTCAATATAAATAGGTTTAAAATATTTTTTTGTGATATAATTTATTCCAATCCCAGATATTGTGGTTGAGATAATATCTCAACAATATCCAATGAATCCCCAACCAAACTCTAAAATAAACATTATATCTAACACCCTCCCATAATGTTTATATTACAAATATAGAAACCACATACAAGTCACAACTGTCTGATATGGTCTTCACTAGAACTTCTCTCCACTCTGAAGTCTTATGGACCATTCTCTTTCTCCACCACAACATAGAGCTTCCCACTTGACTCATTTAAGAAACAACTACTTTAGACCACCGATGACTTAATTGAAATGATCGACAATATTGACAAACTTCATTCTTCCAAATTACATAGCTCGTTGCATTTGTTAGAAAAGTATTCAAGTAATTGAATCTTTATATGGAGGAACTCACATCAGTTGGATGACATAGCTCATTGTATTCGCTAGTTATCTAGGACATCTCTCTGGGTACAAAATGTATTCAAAATTCTATCAAACAATTTGACCTCCATCACATATACAACAATACACACAAGGATAACCTGTAACTGATGTGCTTGGATTTACAAACCCCATAAGTTTAATAAAAGACCATAGTCATAATCGAACTAGCAATATGTTCTCATGGCACCATATACAACAAGAACCACTCATTTAATTATTCTCCTATGTTCTTATAATTTGTTTCGCATTGTAAAATTTACAAACCTAAATAATAGTAATACTTTTTAATAATCATTGAAATCACTATTAATTAAGAAAATGATGACAATGAAAATAATATGCCAGCACCCAATACATTGGAAACCGACATCACAGAATAAAACTATCAATGAAATGCTGCAACTGGTACTGAGATGACTTTGTCTTCAACAATTCTGACTTTCGTTTGAAACGAAGGCGCTAATGGTTGTGGTTGTATCAATGTCTTTGGAATGTTTCAAATTTTTCCCTCATACAAGCGACAATGGGAAGCGATACCCTCTTGCAGGTGATTGCATTAACCTTTCTCAATTTCACACTATGAAACATGCAACTCCTGTCATGACCAAATTTATGTTGCATTGTCTCAATATTTCGCTTGATTTCCCATAGTCGGAAAATACAGTACAAGGAATTGTATTCTCAATTTTTTTTAAAGATCTTAACATTGAATTTTGATCTAAACTTAAATCATCTAAGTTTCTCGGGCATCGCAAGTCACTTAAAAGGAATTGAACCTAGGTGGGGAGCATAAAAGACATTCCCCCCAACCACCCAAGCTACATCCAATGGACAATTACACATCTTCCTTAGGTGCAATAAGATTTTTTTTATTTTGAATTGCTATGTGTGTTTGTGTTCATTAAGGTGGAAATTGATTATGACTCACATTGAAATATTTTTTTAAATGCCACATGTCAACTCTATATTAAACATTAAAGGAATTATACATCTTCCTCATATTGGAAAGTAGAAAGAACCTCTCAATGGAATAAGAATTTTTTTAATTTCAATTACTTAAGCTCTTTTTCTCTCTATATATATAGTTGATATAAAATTATTTTACAAGATGGATATTGAAATATTTTATTTATAACTGATATTAAAATAGTTATTTGTTATTAATATTTTTATTTTTTTAAAATACTTCTTATCAAAACTCTAGCATGAAAAGAATTCTCTCCACTTTAAAACACATTTTTCCTCTAACACTATAATATATGAAGTCAAAGCCTCACTAAGTTTTGGCTTGAGTTGCATCCTCATCCATTGTGTTGGTTAATTCATCTAAAGTAATAAAACACATTTTTTCTCTAACACTATAATATATGAAGTCAAAGCCTCACTAAGTTTTGGCTTGAGTTGCATCCTCATCCATTGTGTTGGTTAATTCTTCTAAAGTAATAGGTGGTATAGAAAATAGTTGTGAACCAAGTTTATAATTAGATAATCAATACTTATAGTATTATTGCAGTGTCATTGTAACCTCCTTGATTTACTGTTTCATATCATATCATTTTGATCTCCTCGATTTACTGTTTTATATCAGTTGGTATGTGTATCAATTTTCATTCAACTATATGTTTATTTATCGTATAATAAGCCAAGTGTTTCTTAATTCATTCGTCTCTCCTTATTCATTGTAACGAGGTTGGTAGCAATGAACAACAAGGGTAGTTGCAAAGCAACAAGTCCCTGCCAAATCTTATCTTAATTCATTCGTCTCTCTTTATTTATTGTAACGAGGTTGGTGGCTCTTTATTCATTGTAAC
>JASDQU010102590.1:133692-152402 GCA_032191745.1 Picea mariana | reverse complement strand
AACTGCAAATTTAATTGGCTTAGTTTAAATTTGGATTTTTTTGGAGTTTTTAAGCATAAGTCTCATGATTTACTGGACTAAATAAGTCTCGTGATTTACTGGACTAAATGTTACACTTGTCACCTAGACTATTACATTTGTCACAAAGACAATTACACTTGCTTTAACACCAAGCCACCTAAAACCCAGAATCCCCGTTGCTGCCAGAGCTATTCTACTCATGCACCTTTCATCGCCAGCCCCTGCCGGCTCAATGGGAGCCTCTGCAGGTAACACCACCACACCCACTGTTGGTCGTCGGTCCACCGGCCTCTAGTTTAGCTTCTTTAGCAGGAGTGCCACTGCCACCGCCACCTCCTTCACCGGAAGCGACTGTGACCACCCATGCCCATCCATCGCCTACATGACATCCTCGTCCATCGCCTCATCCGTGCCTGTGCGCCATTCTAGTCCGTGGATTGTGCCATGATTTCCCGTCCGAGGGTCTGAGAAGAATCGAACCACGGAAGCTCTTCAGGAAGCTTCTGTCTGTGGCCAGAGACGGATATCTGGATCTGAGGGGGCTTGTAGCTAGCTCTGCGGAAAAGAAGCGGATATGAGCTTCAGATCTCCTTCCTGTTATGATAAGGAAATAGGAGTTATGGATAAGAACATGGCTCAGAATGGATGTCAAAAGCAACGGAGATCGCTTGGGGGAAAATGATCGCGAATTGCAAGTCTCGCCTTTGCCAGAAGCAGGATGTCTGACTAGTGTGATTTCTCGTGAAATTACTCTTTTGGAGTTGTATTTGCATACTGAAGAGTTAAGAACTCACATTCAAGCACTGTGAGCTATCTGTATGCTGACAAACAAAAAATATTGTTCAAAATCGGGTTGTGTTGAACATATCATGGATAGCAAGGGTTTTCAGGGTTTTCCTAGAGGCGCATATTTGCTGACTTATCTCTACAATCAGCTTCGGGTAAGTCATATATAGCAGTCGTATATATCTCTTCTCTAGACTCTATACTATGAGATAGCAGTAATAGATAGAAATCTCTTCTCTATAGTGAAGTCATATATTTATATTATATGAGATAGTAGTAATAGATATAGTATCAGTCCATTTACTAGATATAGCAGAGATAGCAGCGATTTCACCGAGATCTAGTGTCGTGCTATAGTTTGAGATCTCCCAACCGTCTGTCAGATCTAGTAAATAGCAGAGAGACTATTCTCTATAGGCCCTATAGTCTTAGTTCTAGTCTTGTTACCCTGCCCTTGCGGAGGTCGCAGTGAAGTCCCACTTGATAGTTGGGAATGCCGCAAGCAAATGCGCCTGGCTGGGAGTAGATCTCATGTGCTCTGCATGCATGTAAGGGATACTACCTTGGTAAGGCAGGTAACATATATCATGGCAATAGGTCACAATGAACCAAGTAGGTAAGGCAGATTCACATATAGAAGGCAGGTAACTGTCAGCCAGATCATAGGCAGACGTGGGAAGGGCAGTGACGTTAGCGACCCAGTGCCTTCGGTGTGGCTTCGAATAAGGATACAATGATGGAGGATGATATTAAATACAGTGAGGCATGCTTCCACATGCCACAACCTAGGAAGCCACATGCCACTCAAAATTATGGTTGATAGTTGTTCAAATATCTACTTGACAGACGAAGCATGCCATGCTAAAGGATGATGAGATATGGAAAGAAGGATGCTGACAATAAATGTTAACAAAGTAAGGCTACCTTTCAAGATAGCATTAGTTCACTTCAAAGGATCTAAACCGCAATACATCTTAATGCACTCATTCTTTCCTAAGTTTCAAACTCATAAATTTTACATTGCCTCAAAATCAGGCCAAATAAGACCTCAAATGGAAAAGTTACCATAAAAAAAGAAATGTAAGATGATAAATTGCATAAATCCTTAAAACTTTGATTAAAAGTATTGTGTTTGCATTGGTTTTGGTGCAACGATTAATATAAAAACGGGAATCGATTACTAATAGTCCTGATCTCGAAGGGCAGGGACTAATAAAGAGGTCTACGAGGGTTCAACTAATCGTCGTTTCATTTTTGTAAAAAAAATCATATAGTTTTATAATAATATTATTATTATTATGTATTATATAATAATATATTAATAGATAATTTTTATATTTTTAATGACATAAGAAATAGTAATTACTAATTATATTATGTTGTCAATTATTATTAAAAAAATACTATACACTAGGCATTATGTTGTTATTAATTAATGTTTATATTATTAATGCATTATATTATTAATAATTATATATTATATTACATATTTAAAATTATATAAAATTGAAATTGGGGAATATTATATTAAAAAAGTTATAACAAAGCTAACATCAAGCATATAAAAGCTATCGATTGAATGTTTTCTAGTTCTTTCTTTCTCCTTTCAAGAAACTAGGGAGAGATCACAAACATTTTTGTAGGGGATTTTCGTACCAAATTCATGAGTACAAGTATAGATTTTTACAAGTTGATTACAAAGAAGAATACAAAAATAGAGCATAGTTATCAATTGCTAGTTGTAATCCCCTTGATCAAGAGAAATTCTAGAGTTGATTGACGTCCTAAGAGGATATTCATTTCTACCTCATAAGTTATCCAGTCCCCCGATTAGATTCCTTCCCCTTGTTAGAGGAGGGGAGGGATTTGGAGAATTATTTAGGACTTCGACAAATGAAAAATATTTATAAGACTTAGGATGGACCTGCAATTTTAGATCCACTTCTTTTTCATTTTCCTAATTTGATTCTCCATCTTCCTTCTATGTTTCATTTGCTTCCTCTTCTTCCTCCTCTGACTTCTGTGCATCTTTATCATCCTCCTCTCTTTCTTCTGCTTCCTTTACTTCTACTAGGGCATTGGTCTCTAGATCCTTGTGGGATAAATCCATACCATTATCAAGATGAGCTAATCCAGAGTTGGGGGTCTATTATTAGTTCCTCTTCCTTTTCAACTTCCTTCTTCATATCTTTGTGATTTACTAAAATATATAGATTCCCAAGAACTTCTAATTGATTATTGCTTGAAGTAGGAGGACCCTCCTAGGGTTTCTATAACTGAGGTGCCCCCTTACGCTATGAATTTCTACACCTTCTTGGAACCAACTTGAACTCAGTTTATTTTCTTGGCTGCAACTTTGTGGGAGGTTGCTCCTCTTAGGTTTTTGGACATATTTAGGAAAAATGCCCATAAACATGACATGCATTGCACTTGAATGGAATCTTCTCATAATCTAACATTTTATGATGGATCCACCCATATATATTGATTTGGAAATCCTCTAGGAGTCCACTCTCTAAATCCACCTCTATGCATATTCTCTTATAGGAAAACAATTTTCCTTTTAGTTCTACTTGGTCAATGAATTGACTCAGTTTGTTTCCAATATCTCTAAGAGAGCATGCTAACTTTTTAATACCGATACCTAGGTAAATTGTTTACTACTAATTTCCTTATTGTAAATCAAATTAGTAGCTCACAAACAAAATACACTTGTTGGAATAATTAATTGAAACAAATAGTGGGAGTAATACTAGAAACTAAATCTCATAGACAATCCACAAAGATATATTTCCCTTCAACTAAACTCATCATTAGAATAATATCAAAGCTTACAAAGGATCCTTTACCACAAAAATGACCCACGGAGAAATACATAAAACTATAGACAACACCTACAACACTAGCAACTCCTCCTTGGTTGTACAATCCCATACATTCAATTTTCCAGATCTACAGGCGCTTGTCCTCACTATAGCATGTGTATATTTATGTGTTTTCCTACATTGTATTCCGCATACATACGCGCCTTGAATGAATTGTGAACTATATGTATCTCCACTCGATTGATGTGGCTTGAATCTATTGGATCCTTTTACACCGTTCCTCATTCTCTCTTCTCCCTAACCTGTATAGATATCTAGATGATAGTCCTTCTCCGCCTATCATAGATCTCCTTGAATCACAGTCCTTCATGATCCAACCTTCTATATGAAAAATGTATCCTCCTTTACCCTAGCCTTACTTTTCTAATATTGAGTTATGACCTAACCTGATCTGAATTGGATCCTTGCCTAAATTATTTTGTAAAATTGTAATAAACTTGTAATTATTTTTTTAATTTAATTTTGTCATTTTTGGCAAAATTGGAAGTGGAAATGAACCATGTGATGGTTGGCCTTCCAAAGGAATCACATTAAAATAATGAAGGTTGTAGCAAAAAGGATAATCAAGGGAGACAAGAAGAAATTGGGAAGTTTTCAAAGATGATATATCAAACAGTGTAGCTTTCTTGAATATCGGTGGACAAAGGATTTAAGAAGCCTATCCACGATGAGCAAAGGCATCTCTAAGCCATGGCCATTTGCATTTATTTTCGTGAGTAACAATGCATGATATTTTTTGGCATGCATTGCTCACCCATTGTAATTAAATTCCCAAGAAAAACACATCTCCATTGTTTATACTGTGTGGGTGTAATTTTCTCTATGGAGTTATATTATGGTTCTGGTTTGAGTTTATTTCTTGAAATTTATGTTATGGTTAGTAGATGCAAGCTTCATTAGCTCAATCCTCTCTTAGATGTGTTTTTTTTTGTTGATTGAGGTTCCAATCACCCACAACTTGTATTCACTCCTTTGGGAACTTTTTTTTTACATGTGGTTCACGACACCAAAGACGAATAGCTCGCTACATCCACGGAAAACCCCCTTGAAATTCATGAGAGAACATGGGGAGGCCAGTATTGGTGGGATATTGATTGCTCAACAACAGGAGAAATATACACAACAACAAGAGTATCTTATAGAACCATTAAGAGCATCACATGTCACTTACAAGGAATTGAACCTGGGTGGGGAGAATAACAACCATTCCTCCCAACCACCCAAGCTACATCCAATGGACACTCCTTTAGGTGTTTTATTTCGTTGTCGGGAAAATTTACTTATGCTTCGGAAGAATTATATCTCTTTGGGCATGTTTCTTAGTGCTAGGTATCTCAATTGAGAATTTGGTTGAAGTTAATGGTTCCTGGCTTGTTTTTCTTTAGTTGGATGTCTTCCTTTTTCCCTAGGTCATTTTTCTATGATGTTGACTATCTGAATTCACCTCTAGTAGTTTTTATCTCATGATGGGTGTTTAAAATCACCCCAGGTGTTTTTCTCCATTGTTGACCTACTAAATTCATCCAAAGAACAAAGAACAAATTATAAATTCCGTAAAGAATCCACCTTGATGAAATGGACAGGCCATATGCCCACTACTTTTGGATCATATGGTATCAGAGTGGGTTCACCAAGGACCTTGAAGGAGATACCATGGGCATGTTATAGCAACATTTTCCTCACCATTTCTATCTTGCATAGAGGGCCTTTTTCCATTTCCCTATGCAGACTTGTCAACCCTTTTTGATGAATTCAAAGCCAAAAATACACATTTTTCCACATATACGCGCCCTATCTGCTATACAACATGCGTATACGTAGGTTGCTCCACTACAGCCTGAGTACATCGGGATTTGTGCCAAAAAATACAAAAATGGAGTCGGGTTTCCATGTCATGACAGGATATCTCTGATCCTTGGCCTTCCACATACTGGAAATGTTCCGACTCGGCCCTTCAGTTGCATTTTGAAGACTATAAAAGCACAATTCCGAGCTATGGAAAAAGAGGAGAAAGCATTCAACTTTGAGAGCAAAGTCACTCTGGAGAAATTAATTCATATTGAGTCTGCATCCCTTTGTCCCTCAAGTCTGAACACAGTGTTCAGCCCCCAAGTTATTTCCCTATTGTTTAGAGAACCCCATTGCCTCTTTTCTATGAGCTTGCCTTTGGTGGAGGATTGAAGTGGTGGAGGCCCAGTTGGAAGGAACTTGGTTTCTTTGTTTTGAACCGTGACGACACGAAAGTTTGTAATGTTGTCACTTTTTTTGATTATTTATTAATAGAAATACTCCTTTACCGTCCTATTGGTATCATGAAAATATATGATTAATATCCATGGGCATGTTTGTAATGTTTATTAATGGATTATGTTATCTGATGTGCTAACTCCTTTTACATTATCACTATATACTTGATTTGCTTGTTTGTCAAGAACTTGTTGTGGGTACAAAGCTTTGGGTCAAAGTGCTCAATGGTGGAACACCATCTCTCCTTTGATCGTCTCGGTGGTTTTACCACCGCAACCCCCTCCTGACCTCACCCCCTTTTTTTAGGGTGAATCATCTCTTGTCCCCATCACTATGCATCCTCTTCAACCTATGATTGAAGAAGTGGCCACACTCGTGCAATCTCTGGACAATCCTAATCTACTTGAAAAGAGTGATGTGCCTTTCAGTCATGTCAACAACATTCCATACAGTTCCCCTTCTAAGCGAGAGAGATTTATTCTTCCACTAACTACTCTCCCTCCAAGTCATGAGGAGGTGCCCTTCGATTAGGACGACCTGATGGGACATCCCATTCCCCCACCTATGTCTTTTCCAGTAAGAGACATTATTTGAACCATCACAGAGACTATATACTCCGTTAGCACTTTCTCCTCCTCAACCTGGAGAGCTTTGGGTTTTCCCAAGATTTTGTTATCTATCCGTAAGATACTGACTTTCTGCAGAAGACAAAGACGGGAGCCTTGGCCTCCCCCTTTACATGTTGATTAGAATATCAAAACGAGTCTTAATTAATCTCTTTTCCAACTCATCTAAAAAACCGAAAAGATTGTCGAGTGATTTGTCCCTTTCACACTCGTTAAATTGGATTTGAAAGGTCATGAGTATTAGTTAAGCTCTTTTCCGACTCGTTACCAAAAATAGGAAATATCATAGAGTGAATTTATCTTTTTCATACTCGTAAAATGGATTTGAAAAGACGTCTATTTGGCACAAGTTTGCCCCTTTTTCACACCAAGTAGACTAAAATACATAAAAAAGGATATTTTTTGGCGTTAAGTTGTGATTTCATCTCATGCCCTCGCTTGTAGTATTGATCCTTTAGCCGGTTCTCGCTTTGCATTATAAACCATTGCCTAAGCAGTTTTTGCATCCTCAACCAAGCAGAGTCTTGTTTATATCCTTCGCAATTTGACACCCTATACCCTGGAGGGAACATCACCCCGAGTGTCCATCTCCCGCATGCATTTCCTTGCATTGAGCATAGGTACGTTCCACTATTGCAACTAGTTTTTCTTACTTGTTGTTACACATCAAAATTACTCACTTCAATGATGACCCATTGTCATCGTTACTAGTGTCGCAAGTGTCACATTTTTGGTCGCAAGTGTCGCAAACATCATACCGTCATCTTTCCTATGTCGTGTCTCTAACGACATCATATAGACACCTAAGACACCTTCAAAGATTGTTTTAAGGAAGAGAAATCATTTGATGAAAAGTACAAAGCATTTTCCATGAATAAAACTACTCAAAAATGAATTTTGGAGGGTAGCACTCCCCTACCCACTGTCAGGGAGTGCTAGCACTCCCTAGCCTTATTTTGGGGAGCAGTGTAGCACTCTATGCACCCTTCTGGGGGAGCTCTAGGCTTTTTGAGAAAATTTTGGGGCAGCACTCCCCTACCCATTGTCAGGGAGCGACCACACTCCCTAACCCTCTTTGGGGAAGCATTGCAACACTCTGTGTACCCTTTTGGGGGAGCGCTGGCCTATTTGGGAGCGTTATATTGTTGAGAAAATCAGGGGAATATCCCCCTTATATTGGGAATCAGTTGAATTCGAATCTGAGGTCAAGGCTACATCTTAGGGAGGATCCACAACTGAAGGAGAAAGATCCTCAACCTATCCCAAGAATCTCTTAGGTGGTTGGGTCTCTCCAAGCTTATATAAGGAGGCCTCCACATGGTGAAAAATATATGGAGACATTGTAAGGCATCAAAATTATGATCTCATAAGGGAGATATCATTGAAGCATCATCATTATGTGTGTGGATTATTTGAGCAAGGGTCTAGACAAAGAGAGCTTGGTGAAGGTACTACACCTACATCTATGGTTGTAAGAATTTCACTTTGTTTTCATTAATCTAAATCTATGCTTGGCATGTTTCCTTTAAAGTTTGTGTACATTTCATGAACATGTTTCTTTTATAGATCCATTATGAAGCTAATCATGGTAGAGTAGGAAGTATGTTTCGTTGTTGTTGCTCATTGTATTATAGGACCTTATGAAGAACTTGGAGATCAAGATCAGCCTGGATCGAGCAAGGACAAATGTCGATAAAAGGTATTTACCCTTATTCCTTCTTATTATTTGAATAGTTTAGCTTCATGAAAATGGATGTCAGTGTCCACAATAACACTTTTCTGTCTTGGTCATAGGGTTCTAGTATCCAAGAGGAAATCTACTTGTCCGTAGGTAGGAGGATTATTCTTTAACAGAAATTGGTGAATCCATTGGGGAAGGAATACTATTTGTATTTACTTTGTTTGTCCCTTCCCTTTTCCCACCTTTCATATCACTTTTACTATTTATTCATCATCCATTAGCCTTCTCCTACCATCACTAGCAATTTCACCAATTTTTGTGCATTCTGGGTGAGTTTTTCTTCTTTTTTTGACTGTTTTTTTTAACTTATGGGTGGCCCAACGCCCCCCTGTAGGCCTTACTAGAGTTCCATCACTCCCCTACAGTGTATTAGGGAGTATTGAAACACTCAGTGCACCCTTTTAGGGGACCGCTAGTCTCTTTTTGAGAGTTTTTACCTTCTTCTGCTCAATCTTTTGCAGCCTTTTTTGTAGAGATATTTACCCAAAGTCTGTGGTTGGTTTGTGAAGTTGTTTGGATTGTTTTTTGATGTTTTTTTATTCTTATCACTCCCTATTGTCTTTCTTGGAGCTTGCAACCGTTTTCAGAAATGTGAAATTGCCTTTTCTAGTTGTTTTTTTGACAGGACAGTTTTGAGTGATTTCTCTTTCTCCCTATCATTTATTGGATTCTTCTCTGCATTTTATTGTATTCCTTGGATGCTTGATTGGTTGTATAATACTTGATGGTGTTATTTATTTTTATAACAAGTTTCTACTTGTTTTCTTTCATACCTCACTGCCTTGAGTGCATGCTTTGTTTGTAGCCCTTTTGCTTCGTGTCTTTTGCATCTGCATAGGACTCTTTCTCCTGATTGAAAGTAGTGGAGAATTGAAGCTTTTGTATTTAATTTCTGTATATGTCATAATAAAACAAATAACATAAATTCATTTTTGCTTTTGGGTAGTGAAACTAGCTTGCATTTGAAGTAGCAGAATTGCATGGTTTTTGGCTTTTTTGGGACATTGTGCATCTGTAATGATGAATGTTTTCTCCTTATCGTAGCATAGATTTCATCGAAATGAAAATATTTCATCTTCATATCTTTGCATAACTTTTGAGTCGGTCAAAACACCATATTGTCCATGCCATTTTCCTTTTGAGTAACAACAGCCTTAAAAATCAGGCACTAAACTAAAAATTGATTAGACATTTTTATATTTTTTGGTAACAAACCTACATTAGATTAGTTGTAGGGATTTGGAATAGGTGTGAAAGATAACTTTCCAAAGCTGCAAATAAACATAGAATCTTGTGATAGGGAGTGGTGAAATCCAATTGCTACATTTTGTCCTGGGAAACCCTTCTCACACAAGGGTCAAACCTGAGGTCGCATTGAGACTAACAGAGTTACTCACCCTGCTTTGTTGGTCTTGGTGTATAGATTTCCCTTATTATGGAGGTTGCTTGAAGGTATACCCACAATGGTGCGTGGAAGCCTTTCAAGTTCATTTCGGGCCAGATACCCTGCCCTTGCACGTGGCTCGGACTGTCGATTGTTTCCCCAGGCATCACTGTTGTAGTTGGTAACCTTAGTGGCATATCTGTTTAGGGCCTTTACACAAGGTGACTGTGGAGGGGCAAGTCTTCACGGTACCTGGAATCGACGTTGGCCAAAATCACTCAGGCGCCTTGAAGGGCATACCCAGGATTATGTGTGGGAGCTTACACCAAGGCATAATTTCGTTAAGTAGGTCATCAACATAAATTTTCCGCCCGCTCTATCTCAGCCCCTTCTTACTTTGTTCTCGCGATGTTGGATTTCATCACCAACTAGTGTGCTCATTGTGAGAAGGTTTTGTTTGCTTGCTTGCTTACTAAATTTTTAGCGTGTGTTGTTTATTCTCCCTAGAAGAATCTAGGTTGGATATTTATTTTTATGGTTTCAGTTCCCGGAATGACTAATGAAGGAACCCCTTTGCCAGAGGAACCCTTTATTTTTCCTTCTTACGGAAACGTTGGTCCTCCTTACATCGCTACTTTGAGCCTTCCAGGTCTCACAATTGGGTTACTGGTATGGTTTTTGTCCACTCCGGTGATATCGAATGCAGGTGCTTCATATGTAAGCACACCACCCACACATCAACCTCATGTCAACCTTTCTCCTTCCTCACTCGTCGGGTCTCCTTCCATTTCTCCCTCTTCGCCTAGTGAAAGATCTAAGGCGAGTAGCCAGATTGATAAGAAGAAGAAGAAATGAAAAGAGAAGAAGAAGAACCTGGAAAGGACCAAGCCTCCAACCATATCAGATGTTGGATCCAAGCAACCAACTACTATTAATCGTACTGGGAGTGTTGATGAGGTTGAAAAGATTAAAATGAAGAATCTGAAACCCAAATTCCCTTGCAGTATTTGTAAGGGTGACCACTTTCTGAGGGATTACCCTGATCATCCCATGGTCTTAGAAATGTGGTCATCCACGTCATTGACCCCGTCGACTAGTGATGTTAAGGTTGGTAAGAATAAAACAACTGTCAAATTTTCTTGTATGTTATGCGAAGGTGATCATTATTCTCACCTTTGTCCTCGTATGGAAGAGGCTTCTTCCCTTTCGGAAAATCTTCAACTTCCAACTAGTTATCATAAGATTTCCCCCAACCCATCATTAGTTGATGGAATGGTCAATCCAGTTCCATCCTCGATCAGTCCATCTGATCAGGTGGTCAATCTAGTTGCATCCCAGTTGAACTACTAACCAAAGTTGATCCAAATCTATCATTGATCATACCCACTTTTCATCTGAAAAGTGAAACCCAAGTAACTAATCTAGTCCCGTAATTGGTCAGTCCCACCCTTCATCTAAAGAGTTCCAACATGGTTAATCCCACTCCTCCTCTGACAAGTGCCAAAGTGGTTGCTCTGATCCCTTCATCGGTCAGTCTAGATGATCATGTTATCAATCTGGTCATGTCCTTAGTTGAACCAGCTGACAAAGTGGTTGATCCGATCCCATCTTTGGTCAATCCCACTCTCCCTTTAGAGAGTGCAACCCAAGTGGTCGATCCATTTCCACTTGTCAACCCCATTCTCCCCTTAGATAATGAAACCCAAGTGGTTGATTTGATGTCATTATCCATCAATCCTACTCTCCCGCTAGAGAGTAAACCCGATTTCGCCTAGGTTTTTCTCGTTGATACATAATCTACCATGTTGGGGGGCATCCCTCCTTCTCCCGTGAAACCCCCTCCAAGTAATGAGGCCATCCTTTTTGATTGGGGTGCACTAACTAGACCTCATCTTCCCTCTCACATTCCTTTCAAGATTACAGTACAAGTTTGTGGTCAGGACATTCCTCATACATTAATAAACGAAGGTTCGTCTGTTAGTATTTTTTCCTCTCTTGCTTGGCAAGCTTTGGGTTATCCTTAGCTTGTGTCGGTTACGCAAACTCTGTTTTCTTTTAACAGAAGAACCAGTCACCCTTTAGGGATCCTTCCTCAATTTCCCATAACTTTGGGAGGGAAAACTGTCTTTATTGATGTTATGGTAGTCCAGGACCCCTTGGATTTCGAATTAATCCTTGGGAGATATTATGTCTATGCCATTAAAGCTATTGTGTCCACTCTTTTTCATGTGATATCTTTCCCGCACGATGGAATAATAGTGACTATTGATCAACTTTTGTCTGTTGGCCCTGACTTGAACATCAACCCAATGACCTCCCTAAATGGGTCTTATATGCAGTCGGTCTCACCCCTGCCATAGGTCAATTATGTGGCATTATCTCCCATGACTTCAACTTCAGATGACTTGGATCCGGTATTTGACATGGTGATCTATTCGGTAGGGATATTGGAGCCTGATCTCCTTACCCCTGTCATGGCCCTCAACATGAGTTCCTTCCAGATCATTCTTCTTCCATCCAGTGAAGATATCTTGGAAGACATGACCAAGTTTTGTCCCTACATGGTGTCCTTCGAGAGTGTTATCATCTTGGAAGCCATGATCAAGAATATTTCACAAGCATAGTTTCTCTTCTCTGTTGCAATGTCATTAAAAAATGAAACAAAGGTCACGAGCATGGTTTCTCTTCTCTATGGAAATCTCGTTAAAAAATGAAATAGAAGCTATGAGCATAGTTTTTCCTCTCTGTAACAAGCTCGTTAAAAAATGAAACAAAAATCCGGGGATTCAACCCAGAGCCTTGAGCATAGTTCTTTTCTTGTGTCAAGCTCGTTAAAAAATGAAACAATCACTTCTCCTGTCAGGTCGAGTCTTTTGCTAGATCTTGTAGATGTCGAGTCGAGTCTTTCATTAGGTCTCATATTTGAACCTTCTTTTCATCCACCCTTATCCTTTTTCTCCATCTAGTACAGAAATTGGTGACAACCTCAAAGTTGGTGAATGAATTGAAGCTTGGGGGGCATTGTCTCCAGCCTTTGATTATCATTCTGGAGTTAAGTCACTATATTTTCAAGCTGGGGGCACATCGAGCTTAGTCTTTGTTCTTTCTCGTGCTCATAAATAAATGAGAATGTAACCGAGTATACTTTTATCACTTTTTCAGACTCATAAAGTTTATATGAAAAAGGAACCCCTTGGAGTCTCCTTTAAGCTCTTTTCAGACTCTCTAAACATGAAAAGATTGTCGAGTGATCTTGCTTCCTTTCACACTCATTAAAAGGTTTTAAAGGGCATCTTTCGAGTGGTAGTTTATCTCTTTGTCGACCTCACGAGACTAACATTACAAAAAAGGACAACACTGGAGTCATATGTAAGTCATTTTCATACTCTCTAAACATGAAAAACCACTGAGTTTACCTTCTCTGGACTCGTTAAACGATCATACATTGAAGGGCCCATATGGGAACTGAACCCTTACTTCTTCCAGTTCGTTAAAAAAAGGAAGACGGACTTACCGAAGGTGAGTTATATTGAGCATGTGTTACCCTCCTCGAGCTCGTTAAATTAAAAAGAGGTACTCATCTATCTGGATGGGGGGAAAATTTAAGGAAGCAAGCCAAGAAGTTTTTTAGAACATTACAAGTAACTCTTACAATCTCCCTTGAAGATGACATTTTGTATTTGCACGCATTCTAATCCACTAAACCATTGCACTGAACCAATCCTCTGAGTTTTCTTACTCCGTTGGGTCACTCGACGAAAGTCATTGTATCCATTGCATAATCATGTTTTATTCCATGTCATGTTTCTGCTGTCATGCCTCAGTGTTCAAGGGAAGTATCTGCCTCAAAAGTTAACCATCACAAATTCCTGTTTCAATACCCATGTCAATCCGTGTTCATTTGATTCACCAATTACATCTGTGTGTTAGTTTTGTGTCATTGATGGGGGATATACCAAGGCCCTCCTTCGATGAGTCTATTCCTATTGACTTCAACACATTATCCAGGACCTAGACTTAGAAACCAGTTGGTACCTTGGGACCTGCATGCCTCAATGGCAGGCCTCCTTGTGTCCCAAAGTGGATTTACATCATTGACCTCTGATTGGATGATTCCATGGATGTTCGACTTCAACTCAACCATTCACATTCATTGTAATGTACTAGAGTACCTTGAGAATCATTGACATCAATGGTGATTTCCCTCGTTCTTGTTAACAGTTTACCTCATTGACCGGTAATCAAGTGGTTTCTACCATGTTCGACATCAGGACATCTATTAACATGGTTCGATTCGTACTACATCAGGATCGGTAAAGAGAGCCTGGGTTGAGTCATAACTCTTATATGTACTTTTCCAAGGTTGTGATGGAGTTTCTTTTGAACATTGACACATATACTATCACATAGACCCACTTTGTAATGATTGTGTCTATGTCTTGTCGTCTCGTAGATCCACTATGTATTCTTCATGGCTGCGATCAGTTCAGGTCATAGGAGTATAGATCCACATTGTATCTTCAATGGCCATACCTTTTTTTCAATATAATTATGGATCTGCAATGTATTTTATGGTGGCCAGACCTTGCAAGTATTTATCACCCAAGCATAGGTATTCCTGCCTTAGGTTTGAAACATGTCATAATATTTGTTTGATGGTTGTGTACAGCTTCTACCAGGTTCTCCGCATCCATACCCTTGCTCGAATAAGTATACAAAGTAGTTCAGTCATCAGTTACCATCTTCTGACTTCGCACTTTCGGGGGAAATCTGTTACACATTAAAATTACTCACTTCAATGATGACCCATTCTCATCATTACTAGTGTCACAAGTGTCACATTTTTGGTGGCAAGTGTTGCAAGTGTCACAAACATCATAATTCCATCTTCCCTATGTTGTGTCTCTAATGACATCATAAGGACACTTAAGACACCTTCAAAGACTAGTTTAAGGAAGACAAATCATTTGATGAAGAGTACAAAGCATTTTCCATGAGGAAACTACTTAAAATAAATTTTGGAGGTCAACGCTCCCCTACCCACTGTCAGGGAGTGCTAGTGCTCCCTAGCCTTCTTTCGGGGAGCGTTGTAGCACTCTGTGCACCCTTCTGGGGGAGCTCTAGGATTTTTGAGAAAATTTTGGGGCAGCACTCCCCTACCCACTGTCAGGGAGCGCCAGTGCTCCCTAACCCTCTTTAGGGGAGCATTGCAACGCTCCGTGTACCCTTTTGGGGGAGCACTAGCCTAGTTGGGAGTGTTATATTGTTGATAAAATCAGGGGAAGATCCCCCTTATCTTGGGAATCAGTTGGATTCGAATCTGAGGTCAAGGATACATCTTATGGAGGATCCATAAATGAAGGAGAAATATCCTCAACCTATCCCAAGAATCTCTCAGGTGGTTGGGTCTCTCCAAGCTTATATAAGGAGGCCTCCTCATGGTGAAAAATATATGGAGACATTGTAAAGCATCAAAATTATGATCTCATAAGGGAGATATCATTGAAGCATCATCATTCTGTGTGTGGATTATTTGAGCAAGGGTCTGGACAAAGAGAGCTTGGTGAAGCTGATGCACCTACATCTATGGCTGTAAGCATTTCACTTTGTTTTAATTAATATAAATATATGCTTGGCATATTTCCTTTAAAGTTTGTGTACATTTCATGAACTTGTTCCTTTTATAGATCCATTATGAAGCTAATCATGGTAGAGTAGGAAGTATGTTTCATTTTTTTTTCTCATTGTATTGTAGGACCTTCTGAAGAACTTGGAGATCAAGATCAGCCTGGATCGAGCAAGGACAAACATCGGTAAAAGGTATTTACCCTTCTTCCTTCTTCTTCTTTGAATAGTATAGCTTCATGAAAAGGGATGTTAGTGTCCACAATAACACTTTTTTGTCCTTTTCATAGGGGTCTAGTATCCAAGAGGAAATCCACTTGTCCACAGGGGGATTATCCTGTAACATAAATTGGTGACTCCATTGGGGAGCATTGGCCGATTTGGGAGCGTTATATTGTTGAGAAAATCAAGGGAAGATCCCCCTTATTCTAGGAATCAGTTGGATTCGAATCTTAAGTCAAGGCTACATATTAGGGAGGATTCCCAACTCTAGGAGAAATATCCTCAACCTATCCCAAGAATCTCTCAGGTGGTTGGGTCTCTCCAAGCTTATACAAGGAGGCCTCCTCGTGGTGAAAAATATATGGAGACATTGTAAAGCATCAAACTTATGATCTCATAAGGGAGATATCATTGAAGCATCATCATTCTATGTGTGGATTATTTGAGAAAGGGTCTGGACAAAGAGAGCTTGGTGAAGCTGATGCACCTACATCTATGGCTGTAAGCATTTCACTTTGTTTTCATTAATATAAATCTATGCTTGGCCTGTTTCCTTTAAAGTTTGTGTACATTTCATGAACTTGTTTCTTTTATTGATCCATTATGAATCTAATCATGGTAGAGTAGGAAGTATGTTTCGTTGTTTTTTCTCATTGTATTGCAGGACCTTTTGAAGAACTTGGAGATCAACATCAACCTTGATCGAGCAAGGACAAATGTCGGTAAAAGGTATTTACCCTTCTTCCTTCTTCTTCTTTGAATAGTTTAGCTTCATGAAAAGGGATGTCAGTGTCCATAATAGCACCTTTTTTGTCTTGGTCATAGGGGTCTAGTATCCAAGAGGAAATCCACTTGTTCGTAGGGGGATTATTCTATAACACTTGTGACACTCGTTTCCTCCTCTGTATCATAGCATTCATTTGTTATGAAAAAACAAAAAAAGACAAGCGAGAAGGGAGTACTATATTATAATTGGCAACAATCATGTTGCCTTTGAACAGAGCACAAAATTATTGAGTCCTTGTGTCATCATAATTTTGGGTTTAGCATGGTCTTATGAAGCTGATCTCGTTACAGAGTTTTCTCTACCGACTGGTTACTCTTCCAGTCCCTATAGAGAACATTATTGATGCCTCCTGCATCTAATAGTCACATCATTGAGTCTATGCTGCTGGAGTCCACCATATGTTTCATGCTCTTATTCAAAGGATGTATATCAGCTTGTGTCGACCACTCCTTAGAAATCTTGACTTTGCATGTCGTCCATACCCTCAGTTTGTCTCAGAATCACATGATACTATGGTCTTATCATGCACCCTGGCCCTACTTTCATTATTGGTAGGTCACCTTGAACCCAACAATTGACATTTCATCATTGGTCGTTGACTTGACGGTTTACCTTGCGTTCGACGACAAGACATCTATTCACACTTCAGGATTCATGCAGTGTCTTGGATTCCCTTAGCCTTATTGGTGGTTTCCTCTCCTTTGTCAGCAATTTTCATCATTGGATGCTATTCAGAGGGTCTTTTTCATATACTGCTTGCATTTGGTACACGCGAAATATGCATAGGGTCATTGGTTCATGAACATGTTCTTCGTTTGATATCCACCAAATCATGAAGCTCCTACTTTGTTCCTCGTGCTGATTGATGAGAGATGCTTTAATGCTCTCCTTTCAGCAAGTCTCTTTCCATCGACTTTAGCTTATTTATTCTGGATATGGGACCTAGAGTTTTATGAGTACCTTAAGGCTTGCGGTTATTAGTGGGAAGCTCTCTCTCCATTGACAGATGAGAATACATCAATGTCTCCTGATCAATGGATTTCTCAAGTGTTTGACACCGACTCCTTTATTCACACTTGTAGGAATGTACTTGGTGCCTTGATACCTACTTTCATTATTGGTAGGTTATCTCATGTTTGTTAACGGTGTACCTCAATTACCAGTAATCAAACAATGTCTCATCGTGTTTGACCTCAACTCCTTTATTCAGATGATGTAGACTTTCACCCTTGGCGGATAGTGTAGAAGACTTGAAGACATCACTACGTGGCTGCAAATTTCTTGAGATGTTGCTTCCCTTTCATTGGACCAGCACCTATTTGACTTCAGTGATCATGGGAGATCAGATTGTACTCCATGGTATACAGATATCTTCATATTTTTTTTTAGGCTGGTTCTACTGGTCCTTGTTCGAACCGTACCGACACGGAAGTCTGTAATGTTGTCACTTCTACTCATCATTTATTAATAGAAATACTCCTTTCCCGTCCTATTGGTATCGTGCAAATATATGATTATTATCCATGGGTATGATTGTAATGTTTATTAATGGATTATGTTATCTGATGTGCTAAGCCCTTTTACATTATCACTATATATTTTCTCTACTTGTTTGTCAAGAACTTATTGCAGGTACAAATATTTGGGTCAAAGTGCTCAATGGTGGAACACCATCGAACGTTGGATCGAGGTAGGCCTCTTTATTATCTTACACATTAGGGGGCATCTATTATAGCAAAATTTGCGTGACCATTTCTATCTTGCACAGAGGGCCTTTGTCCATTTCCCTATGTAGACTTGTCATCCCTTTTTTATGAATCCAGAGCCAAAAATACACATTTTTCCACATATTTGCGCCCTATCTTCTATAAAGAAGGCATATACACAGGATGCTCCACTACAGCCCGCGTACATCGAGATTTGTGCCAGAAAATAAAAAAATAGATTCGAGTTTCCATGTCACGATAGGAGATATCTGATCTTGGCTTTCCACATACTAGAAACATTCTGACTCATCCCTTCAGTTTCATTTTGAAGACTATAAAGGCACAATTCTGAGCTATGGAAAAAGAGGAGAAAGCATTCAACTTTGAGAGAAAATTTACTCTGGAGAAATTACGTCATATTGAGTCTACATCCCTTTGTCCCTTAAGTCTGAACACAGTGTTCAACCCCCAAGCTCTTTCCCTATTATTGAGAGAACCCCATTGTCTCTTTTCTATGAGCTTGCCTTTGGTGGAGGATTGAAGTGGTGGAGGCCCAGTTGGAAGGAACTTGGTTTCTTGGTTTCAAACTATGCCGACACGGAAGTCTGTAATGTTGTCACTTATGCTAATCATTTATTAATAGAAATACTCCTTTCCCATCCTATTGGTATCATGAAAAT
>JASDQU010102590.1:113736-133642 GCA_032191745.1 Picea mariana | reverse complement strand
TCATTGTTTTTTCTCATTGTATTGCAGGACCTTCTGAAGAACTTGGAGATCAAGATCAACCTCGATCGAGCAAGGACAAATGTCGGTAAAAGGTATTTACCCTTCTTCCTTCTTCTTCTTTGAATAGTTTAGCTTCATGAAAAGGGATGTCAGTGTCCATAATAGCACTTTTCTGTCTTGGTCATAGGGGTCTAGTATCCAAGAGGAAATCCACTTGTTCGCAGGGTGATTATTCTATAACACTTGTGACACTCGTTTCCTCCTCTGTATCATAACATTCATTTGTTATGAAAAAACAAAAAAGACAGGTGGGAAGGGAGTACTATATTATAATTGGTATCAATCATGTTGCCTTTGAACAGAGCACAAAATTATTGAGTCCTTGTGTCATCATAATTTTGGGTTTAGCATGGCCTTATGAAGCTGATCTCGTTACAGAGTTTTCTCTACTGACTGGTTACTCTTCCAGTCCCTATAGAGAACGTTATTGATGCCTCCTACATCTAATAGTCACATCATTGAGTCTATGCTACTGGAGTGCACCATATGTTTCATGCTCTTATTCAAAGGAAGTCTATTAGCTTGTGTCAGCCACTCCTCAGAAATATTGACTTTGCATGTCGTCCATACCCTCAGTTTGTCTCAGAATCACATGATACTATGGTCTTATCATGCACCCTGGCCCTACTTTCATCATTGGTAGGTCACCTTGAACCCAAAAATCAACATTTCATCATTGGTCGTTGACTGGGTGGTTTACCTTGTGTTCGATGGCAAGACATCTATTCACACTTCAAGATTCATGCAGTGTCTTGAATTCCATTATTCTTATTGGTGGTTTCCTCTCCTTTGTCAGCAATTTTCATCATTTGTTGCTATTCAGAGGGTCTTTTTCATATACCACTTGCATTTGGTACAAGCGAAATATGCACAGGGTCGTTGGTTCATGAACATGTTCTTCGTCCAATATCCACCAAATCATGAAGCTCCTACTTTGTTCCTCGTGCTAATTGATGAGAGATGCCTTAATGCTCTCCTTTCAGCGAGTCTCTTTCCATCGACTTCAGCTCATTTATTCTGGATATGGGACCTAGATTTTTATGAGTACCTTAAGGCTTGTAGTCATTAGTGGGAAGCTCTCTCTCCATTGACAGATGAGAATACATCAATGTCTCCTGATCAATGGATTTCTCAAGTGTTCAACACCGACTCCTTTATTCACACTTGTAGGAATGTATTCGGTGCCTTGATACCTACACTCATTATCAGTAGGTTGTATCACATTTGTTAACTATATACCTCAATGACCGGTAATCAAACGATGTCTCATCGTGTTTGACCTCAACTCCTTTATTTAGATGATGTATACTTGCACCCTTGGCGGATAGTGTAGAATGCTTGAAGACATCACTACGTGGCCACAAATTTCCTAAGATGTTGCTTCCCTTTCATTGGACCATCACCTATTTGACTTCAGTGATCATGGGAGATCAGATTGTACTCCATGGTATATAGATATCTTCATATTTTTTTTTAGATTGGTTCTACTAGGCCTTGTTCGAACCGTGCCGACACGGAAGTCTGTAATGTTGTCACTTCTGCTCATCATTTATTAATAGAAATACTCCTTTACCGTCCTATTGGTATCGTGCAAATATATGATTATTATCCATGGGTATGATTGTAATGTTTATTAATGGATTATGCTATCTGATGTGCTAACCCCTTTTACATTATCACTATATATTTTCTCTACTTGTTTGTCAAGAACTTGTTGTAGGTACAAATATTTGGGTCAAAGTTCTCAATTATGGACCATCATCGAACGTTGGATCGAGGTAGGCCTCTTTCTTATCTTGCACATTAGGGGGCATATGTTATAGAAAAATTTGCATGACCATTACTATCTTGCACAGAGGGCCTTTTTCCATTTCCCTATGTAGACTTGTCATCCCTTTTTTATGAATCCAGAGCCAAAAATACACATTTTTCCACATATATGTGCCCTATCTTCTATAAAGCATGCATATACATAGGATGCTCCACTACAGCCCACATACATTGAGATTTGTGCCAAAAAATAAAAAAATAGATTCGGGTTTCCATGTCACAATAGGAGATATCTGATCTTGGCCTTCCACATACTGGAAACGTTTTGACTCGTCCCTTCAGTTGCATTTTGAAGACTATAAAAGCACAATTCTGAGCTATGCAAAAAGAGGAGAAAGAATTCAACTTTGAGAGTAAATTTACTCTGGAGAAATTACTTCATATTGAGTCGGCATCCCTTTGTCCCTCAATTCTGAACACAGTTTTCAACCCCCAAGCTCTTTCCCTATTATTGATAGAACCCCATTGTCTCTTTTCTATGAGCTTTCCTTTGGTGGAGGATTGAAGTGGTGGAGGCCCAGTTGGAAGGAACTTGGTTTCTTAGTTTCAAACCATGCTGACACGGAAGTCTATAATGTTGTCACTTCTGCTAATCATTTATTAATAGAAATACTCATTTCCCATCCTATTGGTATCATGAAAATATATGATTATTATCCATGGGCATGTTTGTAATTTTTATTAATGGATTATGTTATCTGATGTGCTAACCCCTTTTACATTATCACTATATACTTGCTCTGCTTGTTTGTCAATAACTTGTTGTAGGTGAAAAGCTTTGGGTCATAGTGCTCAATGGTGGAACATCATCGAACGTTGAATCAAGGTAGGCCTCTCTCTTATCTTCCACATTAGTTTATATAGCATACAATGGAATTGAGTTGATTTCTGCATTCATACATGTATGTTGTGGTTTACCATTGGTCATAGAGAGTTTTTCCCTCGTAATAGGAAAATCCTTGAATAGGGATAAGCTATAAGATTTTAGAGACTTCAACGAGTTGATTCAAGAGGAAATTTGTTATTGAATACAGAGAGGAGATGAGCTGGAGAATGAGCTTACCAAGTGCCAAGACTCCTTCACCACAATGAGGGAATAATTAGACAAGAGAAAATTGCAACTCTTGTAGTTGGGAGAGAAATTCATTGAGTTGGATAATTGGAAATAGGAGAGGTTCACTAAGGTCAGTGATGACCTATACCATGAGTTGGAAGCGAAGGAAGAGGCCTTGAAGAATCTAGAAGCAGTTGTCCAAGAGACCAAGCAAGCCCATTCCATTGCCACTATTGAAGCTAGTACAATGACATAGATAATCATGGTAAAATATCCTTCTAAGCCTCTTTCTCAAGAAACCTTTGGTGACTTTGAGAAGCACACTAGAGGCATTGGTTCCAATCTCATGAGGAAAATGGGCTATGATGGCCAAGGGCTAGGAAAGGAAGGCCGAAGGATTTTGACTCCCATTGTAGCTTAGTAGAGGCCCAAGCATGAAGGCCTAGGGTTCAATGGACAAGAATCCAACACAATGAAACCCAAACCATTTTCATCAAGGCAAAAGGAACCAAAACATAAGCCACGTGTAGCAAGCAACTCAAATATCCTTGTAGACACCTGGAAGAGGGTAGTAAAGAGATGATTCTTCCATATATATTTTCTTCAATTCATGGGGGACCAAGAAACCAAGCTAGAAAGAATCATCCAAGATTGAAAATGTATGGCTTATTTTGTTTCTATTGCAAGAAAAGGGGTCATAAGGTCAGTAATCATTGGCACTCTAGAAGGTAAAGAAACCCATTCAATAACTATTGTCTATATTGCAGATTGACTGAACATTGGGAGGCCAAATGTTGGAGGCTTCACCTAGAACTCCATTCTAAGAACTGAACAACCAAGAACAAATATTAGAGAGTCAATATCAAGGGGAAAGAGGATTTTTTGTAACTTGTAACCCAAGGAGCAGTGGTATTCTAACGACCTATTGAAGTAGTGAATGTCATCCACAACCATGAGAAGGAAAACAAGGTTATGCGAAAGGTAGCACCTACTCAACTCTTATCTTCCATCCTATAGCAGAGGAATCCTTTATTTGAGATTTTTCAAAGTCTACTTGATTATAAGAGAAGAAGAAAATTGATGGAGTTGAATATTTTAGGGACCAAAAGCTTGCAAATGGGGAGGTGTGATCCGAATTGGATCCTTGCCTAAACATTTTTGTTAAATTGTAATTAAATTGTAATATTTTTTTTTTCATTTCATTTTTTCTTTTTAGGAAAAATTGGAAGTGGAAACAAACCATGTGACGGTTGGACTTCCATAGGAAGCACATTAAAATAATGAAGTCTATAGTGAAGAGGGAAATGACAAGATACAAGGATAAATTGGGAAGTTTGTAGAGATGAGAGCTCAAAGAGTGCATCTTGCTTAAAGATTGGTGGAGAAAGGAGTCAAGGAGCCTATCCACGATGAGCGAAGGAGTCTCTAATATGTGGCCATATGCATTTCTTTTCATGAGTAACAATGCATGAGATTTCTGGGCATGCATAACTCACCCATTGTAATGAAATTCCTAAGAAAAATAAATCTTCGTTGTTTATACTGTGTGGGTGTAATTTTCTCTATGGAGTTATACTGTGGTTCTAGTTTGAGTTGTGTTGCTTGAAATATTTGTTCTAGTTAGTATATGCAATCTTCATTATCTCAATCCCCTCTGAGATATGTTTTGTTTTGTTGACTGAGGTTCCACTCACATTCAAATTGTATTCACTCCTTTGGGCATTTTATTTTGTTTTCGGTTGAATTTAATTATGCATGGTAAAATTTATACCTCTCCCCTTTGGTCATTTTTTTTTATTTCTAGAAATCTCAATTGAGAATCTAGTTGAAGTTAATCATTCCTAGGTCATTTTTCTTTAGCTGGTAATCTTCCTTTTTCCTAGGTCATTTTTCTCTTATGTTGGATGTCTAAATTTTCCTCTATTAGTTTTTATCTCATGCCGAGTGTTTAAAATCACCCTAGGTGTTTTTCCTCATTGTTGAGATACTAAATTCATCCAAAGAATATAGAAAAAAATATAAATTCTGCAAAGAACCCACAATAATCAAACAAACATGTCATAGGCCCACCGTTTATGGATCATAACTCTAATCTCGAAAGTTATTGACAAATGAGATTAAATCTCACCTTACTTGAGATCAATGGCTAATATTTAATTCACTAATGCTAATATATTTAACATTTCATTACATAAAACTCAACTAATTAATAAAAACTCTTTACTTTAACAATTCCTTTAATTAAGTAAATTACTAAGGTTGAAAGATTTTGACGACTTCCACACATCTAGACACTTAGGCTTGTGTGGAAGTACCTTCTCGATGCTACAAACAACAAAACTCTCTCTTAGCAAGGAAGGTACTTCTCAAAGAGCCACTTGGAACTTGTTTTCCCTCCTATACACTATCCTACACATCATCCTTCCCCATGGCATCCCTCCAAACTTTTTGTTATGCTTCTTCCTGAACAATGGAACACTCAGAATCGATGATACTACTCATTAGCACCACTAAGTTTGGAAAATTCTTTGGAGGCCTTCTCTCCTTGAATGTACTCCTAGAAGACTCAAAGTATTCATGAGAATCCCTCACTGTCAGTTCATACCAACTCGATATGCTAACAGAACTGGAAGGGCCCAACTCATCCTCCCACCTGAAAGTTGACTCCCTGAATTGGAAGTATATGAACTTTGTTCACCGTTCAGAGCCTTATACTCCTTGTTCTTTTCCACCAACATTTATCCATTCTCATATGAATGGATAAGATCTAAGATCCCCTTGGAGCCACAAACATGATTTCCCTACAACCTTTATAAATTTCCCTTTCTAACCCCAATGTTGTCTATTTTGTCAAGGCTAGATCCCTTTGGAAATATGAGTAATTAACCTTTCTTGAACATGAAAAAAAAACCCATGTCCTCTAAAATTGAGACTGAGAGAAACTTCTTCTTTAGTTTTGGTACATAAAACACATCCTGGGCCTCTAAAGAATCTCTTGACTCGAGATGAAACAAGATAGTTCCCTCCCCTTTCACTGCATACATGAATCATGTGTAAGCTCCACATGGGTCCCTAATCCCTTCTCCATCAATCTGCTAAATAACTCCCATGATTTTTTCATATGATGATATGCATTGTTTTCCAGGTATCAAGCACACCTTGTGTTGGTGCTGGTAGAGAGGCAGGAGATCAGTGAGAATTCCTTCTCAAATGTTGTTGCAAAATCATCTAGTTGTGTCTTTGTTGATGTTGTTGTCTGCGTCTTCCATTACCCATTTTTCTTCTCCATACATTGTGATGCATAGTTGCCATTCTGGTGGCACATGAACCACTTTATTTTGTTCAAGTTCTTCTTCCTCGATTGTGAGGTTTCCCCCTCATTTTTACCCTTGAAATGTTTTCCTTTTCTCTTCTTGTCCTGACTGAATAGAGCTAGGTTATCTTCTCCATATTCATCTCCACAATTTTTGGCTTTATATGCATCCCAAGTATCTCCCTGGATGCAATCATCCCAAATCCTTTGCCAATATAGAATTTTCTCTCAAGAGTATAATCCCTTGACAAATGGTTCCCATGAATTGAGAAACCCATTCAATGCCATATTTATGAGCTATATGTCATCCAATTTCTCCCCAATAGATCCAATCTAATCGTGTACCTGAGTGATCCTCATGAATTATCTCATAACATTTTCATATCTAGACATCTGCACATATCTAATTTTATTTCTCAAAACCATCTTCGTATTCATATTATCACTCTAGAATAATCCTATTAGGGCATCAAACATCTCCTTGGTCATCTTCTTCTTAGATAAGTGAGGAATTGGGTGATCCTTCACTTCATCCAATATTACTCATTTAACTTTGATCGCCTTCTTTTGGTGAACTTCCAAATATTTTGGATCTGTCAATGGGGAAACTACTTTGTCCACAATCTACCAAAAGTCATATTCCTTAAAAAAAAAAAGTAACCCTTGCTTTCCAATATAGAAAGTTGGATGCTCCATCTAATCTACCTTCAACTCTCTAAAATGTTGTTTCCATCCCTTAGATATGGTAATATTCCCTAGAAATAACCCATTACTAAAACTACCCTTGTCTTGACTTGTATGATCTTGTATGCGTTTGTTATTATTGTGATCTAGGTGGATATTGGTGGCCACCCACCTATTCCAACTGGTTCCTTTTGATAGTTTTATTTCAACACGTTCTTTTGTAATTATTTGTAATTATGAGTTCTACACTTTCAAGGTTTTCTGAATCCCTACACATATTCTAGACAGAGATTGGTGGCTGCCCACCTAATCCAACTAGCTTATTTTGGAAGATTTCATGTCAATACATCTTTATGTACTTCCAGGGTCGTGTTGGGGCCCTAAATAGTGTTTTTTTTGTCTTGCCACAATCAGACTATATACAGAGTTAGAGTTTTATGTCATAATGTGTATTTATGGAAAATACCTTTCCAATGGGCTATCACGCACCTAAAATGGAGGTCGTATGCAAAAGTTATGACCCCAGGAAGTTGAGGTACCAACTTACCCATCGAGGCCCACATAAATTTTGGCGTTTCATCTCCTAGGTTTAGATTTTTGGATGTATATGGTTTTGGAATTAACGAGTAATGTTAAAAAGGCCTCTGGAGCCTCATTGTAATCATTCTACTCATACATATGCACATAACAGCCACATCTCTTTTCAGAGATAACTACCACCATTCGAGCAAGTTGTTTTCAGTTCTGTAGTGTAACAGTTTCAACCTATTTTATTTATTCAATATAAGTTATTTTTCACTAGATATGTGTTGTTGTTATCTGTATCTCTGTGTTATTGTATTCAGTTTGTTATTCATTTTGTTCCGCTCATAAATCTGGTTCAGTGGTATTAAAGAGGTCTACTCTTCATTTATTTTTCTTTGTGTGTGTCCCTGACAAGATCTGGGTACAAGGAGTTGGGACTCAAGCCAGTTGATATTTTTCAAGATCGGTCATGCCGAGCCTGACAACAACCCATGGGGGAAGAAAATAAATATTATGGAGCGGGAGATCCTTTTAAAATGTTGCTCGAGGAAGCCCTTGTGTGACAAAGGAAGGAAATTATGGGCAACTTTGCAAAGATCCTTCATTGATTTCCTACATGAGATGCATCTTCATCAAGAAACAATGCAACCCCCTTCAAGGTAAAAGTAAATTTTGATATTCCATTATTTGAAGGACTAATAGATGCAGATGTTGTAGATAAATGGTTGAATCTTCTCGAAGGGTATTTTTCAGTCAACAATTTTTTTTGACAGGATGTACCATGCTGTGTCAGGAAAGGGACCAGACAATACCAGATTTAACCAATATTTTCCATACCCTACGCACCAAATTGGGTATCAAATACTCTGAACGAAATCAGGTGTGCAAATACCATGGTTGTCTACATAGATACATTCAAATAGAAATGGAGTTTCTAAACATTACATCATTAGGTGTGGCTTATAGTTATGTTGTCAAGATCAAGAAGAAATTTAAGAAGAAGAGGAAAGAGTTTGGATCTGCAAACTCCTCACAGACGAAGCAGGGAAAAGGTGGCCCAAACCCACAAAACAAGGGACAAAGAAAATATGTCCACTCTCAAGACAACCAGTCCAAGACACAACACAAGAAGGGTAATGAGAAGTCAAAGAAGGACATGGGAAAGTGGTGTCAATACCATAAAATCCCTTGGCACAACACCGAACAATGTCGATACAAGCGCTCACTGGTGGTCGAGCTGAAAGCTTCCAAGTCAGAGGTAGATTTTGACTCCAAATAAAATACATAAGGAGGGAAGTGGATTATCAATGTCAAATATAGCGCCACTATTTCTACCACTAAAGTCCAACCAAGTGAACCAGAAGAACCAAAGGAAGGGGAATTCCTCTTTCACTCACAGATGTGGATAAAGGAGGTTACACTTTATTTCATTGTCGATATCAACATAGCTCATCAAGTGACTGGACCTACCAATGACACTGCACTTGCAACCCTACACCATCGATTGGATTTTCCAAGGAAGATATCTATGTGTCAGCCAACAGTGTCGTCTACCCTATGACATCAATCCCTTCAAAGATGAGGTATTGTGTGATATTTCTCCCCTTGAAGTTTGTGATGTTCTTTTAGGACAATGATATTTTTGGAAGAGACATGATGTGTATGAGTCTAAACCCCGCAATATTATTATTACTTTGGGTAGACAATTGTATAGGATACTAGAGGTAGCGTTGCCTACCACTATCTCTTTAATCTCTGCTAAGAAATGTAGTAAGGTCATTTTAGAGACCAAGATGTTCATATTCTTTGTGATCCATGACCATAGTAAGAAGAAGGTTTCTTACACATCTGTGGCCTCTACACAAAGCATGTCTTTGCAGCAGAAACAATTGGACTGGATCATGAAAGAGTACAGAGACATCTTCTCCTCACCCATCAGGGTACCGACGCACTACCAAGTCAAGCATCCAGTTGATCTAACCCCTGGTGCACTTCTACCTAATGGACCAATCTATCGTCGCTCGCTGATGCAAAATAACGAAACCAAGCATTAGATCGAAGAGCTACTTCGAAAGGGTCACATCAGACCCAACTCATCCCCTTGCAGAAGCCCAATTGTACTGGTGTAGAAGAAAGATGAGACCTGGAGGCTATGCATTGATTACAAATAATTAAACAAAATCGCAGTCAAGAATCGATACCCAATTCCCCAAATTTATGAAATTATTTACCAACTCAAGGGGGGGAATTTCTTCAGCAATATTTACCTAAAGTCTGGCTACCACCAGGTTCCCATCGAACCGACTAATGTATGGAAGACAACTTTCAAATCTAAAGAAGGTCTCTTCGAATGGATGGTCATTCCCTTTGGCTTAACAAATGCACCAACCACTTTCATGAGGTTGATGGATGATGTATTGAGACCCTTCACCAACTCTTTTGTGGTGGTATATCTAGATGACATCCTCATCTTCAGCAGAATTTGGGAGGAGAACATGCAGCATATTCAACAGGTTTTGAGCACTTTGCGGCAACACAAGCTATATGCCAACTTGGAAAAATGCTCCTTTGGCATGAACAGGGTCCAATACTTAGGCTACATTATTGATGAGCATGGGGTGAATGTGGATCTAGCTAAGATACAAGTCATTCGTGAATGGATATCCTCGACTACACTAACCAAGCTTCGGAGCTTCTTGGGACTTGCCAACTTCTACCGACAGTTCATGTTAGGATTCTCCCATATTGCATGGGCCCTTAGCCAAGTGACCAAGGGTGGTGGCAGGGAAACTTTTTCATGGGGGAAGGCACACCAATGAGCATTTGATGATCTGAAGCATCGCTTGTGCCCAAATCCAGTACTCTACTTACCTAATCTTTAACAACCGTTCAAGATTGAGACTAATGCATCCGACTATGTTGTAGGAACAATTCTCACTTAGCATAGTCATCTAGTAGGATACCATAGTGAGACACTCTTAGATACCATTCGAAAATGCCCCACCTATGAAAAGGAAATGTATTCTATTGTGAAAGCCTGCTGTCAATAGAAACATTACATCCTGGGAAAGGAGACAATCATCCACACTGATCACAAGCCTCTGCAGTTCATGCAGACACAGAGGAAGTTGGAGAACGACCACCATAAAAAATGGTCCATATACCTACAACAATTCCATCTCAACATCAAGCAGAATACAGAGAGAAAAAATTGTCTCTGACTTCCTCGGTCGACCTCCCGTGGCTTCACTCACCACCATGCTCCAGTCCTATGGGAATGAGGCATATGTGTGGCCCCAAATTTATCAACAAGATCCTGATTTTTCCACCACCTATCAACTCTTGGGTACATGCCCAAATGTCACTGATTTTCACATTCAGGATGGAATGTTATGCAATTTGGGCCATCTTTGTGTTCCTACAAGAAAACATGCAAATCTGATTCGGAAGGCTCACTACAGTCAGATGGAAGGACATTTTGGCATGGATAAAATTGTGGTCGTTCTACATAAACATTTTTAATGGCCAAAACTTCGACAGGACGTTAGCAAGTATATCAGATCTTTCACTGCTTGTGCCATTTCCAAGCCAACCATCAAGAAGAAAGTTTTATACACCCCTCTTCCTACTCCTAAGAGACCTTGGGAATCCATCTTGATGGATTACATGTCTAAGCTTTTGTCCACCAAGAAAACCAATGATTTCGTATTTGTGGTGGTTGATCGATTTTCGAAGATGGCCATTCTCACAACCTATAAGAAGAGAATCACAGGGACAGATACTTCCAATCTCTTCTTCGAATGAGTGTGGGTCCATTTTGGGATACCAAAGAACATCATTTATGATTAGGACAACAGGTTCCTCAACACATTTTGGTTGAGTCTTTGGTCACTGTTGGACACCAGCCTCACTAAATCAGCTGCCTTCCACCCTCAAATCGATGGTCAAATAGAGGTCATCAATCGGAATATTGTGAACATATTGTGCATGTATAAACATAAGAATACACGTACATGGGATGAGAGTCTTCCCTATGTTCAATACAGCTACAACAAGGCTCTCCATAGCTTCACCGTCCATAACCCCTTTTAGGTGGGGTTGGGATTCCAACCCTTGGGTCCCATTGATGTTGCACTACCTCTTGCAACCACATAGACAGATTATTTCCATATTCAATGTAAGGCCAACAAAGCTACCAAATTCATTGAGAGGATTCAGCACATCCGTCAACAGGTCCATGACATTTTACAAAAATCCAATGCTAAGTACAAGCAACGCCATGACCAACACCGGGTACCATACAAGTTTCAAGTAGGAGACAAGGTTTGGTTACATTTACAGAAAGAATTTCTTACATGACCCAATAGAAATCTCTTTCCACTTCTCGACGGGCCTTACACTATCACCAAGGTTGTGGGAGACAATGCTTTTGAGCTCAACACTCCCCCCTTCCTTAGGTTGCACCTAGAGTTTAATGTGGACCTCCGGCCATATTTTCCACCATTATTGGAGACCTCAAAGAGCGCAAAATAGTTGAAACCAAAATATCTCAACCCTAACTGCATGGAACAAGCATCCATTGATCATATAGTGGACACACAAGTCAAAGGCACTCACTAGCAGAGGATCCAACTTTATCGGGTTGTCAAGGCAGGGTAACTCCTGCACTAAGGAAAATGGCTCACCTAGGGACAAATTCAGCAAAAATTTCCTAATCTGATGGGGTCACTCAACGCAATGGAGACCATTTATTCCTAAGGGGGGAGGACTAATCCAGGTGGATATTGGTGGCCACCCACCTATTCCAATTGGATCCTTTTGATAGTTTTAGTGCAGCACGTTCTTCTGTAATTCTTTGTAATTGTGGGTTATACACTTTTTGGGCTATTTGAATCCCTACACAGCTTCCATATGGATATTAGTGGCCTCCCACCTAATCTAGCTGGCTTATTTTCAAATATTTCATGTCAGTACATCTTTTTGTACTTCTAGGGCCGTTTTGGGGCCCTAAACAGTGTTTTTTTGGCTTGTCACAGTCAAAATGTAGATTGAGTTATATTTTGATGGCATAATGTGCAGTTGTCAAAAATTCATTTCCAATGGGCTATCAGGCGACTAAAATGAAGGTTGTATGCAAAATTTATGACCCCTGGAAGTTGAGGTACCAACTTACCCATCAAGGCCCACATAACGTTTGGTGTTTCATCTCTTAGGGTTACGGTTTTGGATGTCTAGAGGGTTTTGGTATTCATGAGTAATGTTAAAAAGGCCTCTGGAGCCTCATTGTAATCATTCTTCTCATATGGATGCACGTAGCAGCCATATCTCTTCTAAGAGATAACTACCACCATTCAAGCAAGTTGTCTTCAATTCTGCAGTTTTACAGTTTCAACATATTTTATTTATTCAATAGAAGTTATTTTTCACTGGATATCTGTTGTTGTTCTCCATATCTCTATGTTATTGTATTCAGTCTGTTATTCATTTTGTTCCACTCATAAATCCGGTTCATATTGCAACCCACATATGTACACGCCTTATGTTAATGAAACTTGTGTATGCATTGTTACGAGACAAAATCGCACATGGATATCACTGAATAAACAAAAAAATCTCATAAGGATATCACTGAATAAACAACAAAATATCCCTAGGACCTTGCTAATGATCCTAGACAGAAAGGGGGTAGATTTATATGGTTTCCTAGATCTAGAGAAACAATTTATTTTACACCACATAAGGATAGACTAGCATACCTTGTAAATGAATGTTGTTCTTGTGTATCTTGGCTAATTTAGATCTAAAGTTCCAAATCCATCTCCTAGAATCTTCTTCCTGCACACAAGAAACAAAAAATATTGATCTTCTTCTTTCCCTAGAATTATAAATTACGAATATGCCTCATATCTAATTAGACTCATCATTCATAAAATCAAATATAAAAAAATTCATGATCAACACAAACCATTTGGGGAAAACAATTTATATATTAGATATGATAGAGAACTTACACCAGAAACATACCTTTGATGATTATGCCATTCTCCCTTGACTCATTTATCCTTGCTTCTCCCTTTAGCTTCTTAGTCAGGCTAGGCTCTCTGACTTCTAGCTGTGATGGACATGACAAGCACCTTTGCAAATGGATAACATAACATTACTCTTGATTCTTCTTCCTCTTTCCAAATAATTTCCTTTGTTATATAACTCTTTGGAGGAGGATTGGGAGAGCTTCAGAGAATCAAATGTTGTGATTTCCTATGCCTATGACATGAAGACACAACTCATCCCTTTCCTATCACTTCGTAAGTCCATGAATCTAGAAGGTTTATAAATCATCGCTTGTTTCACTAATAACAATGTGCAATGATCATCATGTGTTGAACCCTCTTATACTCACGATGACCTTCAAAGAGGGGCAAAATATTGGGAAAAACATGTTTTTAGGATTGTATCATATTATGAACTCCCTTCTAACCTTTAGGGTCAAAATTAAGGGTATAATGGATGGTCCCTAATATGTGAGGTCAGGAAAGGAATGGATGGCCGAAACACATTACAATAAAATAGTGTCCATGTGAGGCTAAATGAGGAGAGAGAAAAAGAGTATCGAAATCAAAGAAGTCCTGCAATCAAACATCAAGGATGGAGCATAAGTAGACCATCCCCTAGGTAGACATACTCAGACTTTGAATGAGCATGACCTCCAAACAATACATTGCGGATCCATGGTATGAAATGCTATACCATGGCTACGTGTTAGGTTCCTAACCCGCACATAGGTAGAACAATATATTCGGATGTAATAAAGGTCAATATTAATAAGGCCTTTCAATAAAATAGAATAATTCTAATGTAAGAAGACCTAATAGAAGCTTCCGCTTCTAGAAGGATCTTCCTCTAGATGCTTCTTTTGATAGACATATTTAGTATAAACAGGAGTCGAGGGTATGATAACCCTAGCTTGGATATTCTTGTAATAGTGCTCTACTCGACTGGAGGTTGCCCCCTTGAAGAGGCCCGTGAACATTGCTTTTTGAATCAAAGTATTATTTATGTTGTTATTCTTATATCATTTCAGTGCTATTGTGGTGATTGTTCTGGTTATATTGTTGTTATTCTGCCATTTCTAGCATTTTATTTCTATTCTGCATACTTTTTATATATGGTATATTACAAGTGGTATCAGAGCACTTTCCTCGGCATAACTTGTGGGTTAAATTTTTTTTCAGGGTAGAGACGTATTCTGGCATCTTTAGACCACAGAGATATGTCATTACACGCATAAACTTGAGATTGAGGGATTCATACACGCAGGAAATACAAGTGGTACTTAAACGCACTTCTGTTGTCCACCCTTGTAACCCCTACTAGTACCCCTTCGAGTGGTAGTGCATCAGACAACACCTGTCTACGGATCAGCCTAGATTACCTGAAGCCCTCTTTAGATAAACTGATCAGCCGCCTGAATGCTATAGTGCAACCGAGAACAACACTTGGGAAGATACTCTCTAGTACCTAGGTAGTCGGGTAGTATGGCTAAGGGTACGGTCTATCCTCCTTTGTTAGTGCCCTGAGATATTGGGTCGAGTACTACTGTTGGACCCCACATGTATATCAGAGAGCTATAGAACAGGGAAAACCCTTATCTGTAGAACCCTTGAATACCTAACCCTTGGGAACAGAAACATAAACAAATTAAAATAGACAAGATCTCTTGTTGTGCAACTGTGTTCAGGTTTCCAAATAACTACACATTTCTTCCTGGTTAAGAATTTGGGCATTTCATCACTGCAATATTCTTCAGACCGTAATATAACTCTGTAGGTGTTAAAAAAAATAAAAAAAATATGGAAGTTTTGATCCATTATTTGAGACCTATTCCATTGGATTCATCTCTTTTCCCTTAAAACATTCATACATATCATTTTTCATCAAAAAAATTTGACCCCACCCGCCCCATTTTAGTTTCCTCATCATCATGGCCCACACCTGTAGCCAAGACCTAGAAGCTCACTTCAATACCTTGCAATCTAATTTCACTTAGACCCAACAAGAAGTGAAACAACTTAGTGTCAATGTTGTCGCCATCAATACAACCATACAGTCATCAATGGAGGAAATCAAACAGGACCTGACTACCCAGCTTGAATCTGTCATTTTGATGCTCTGCACCAAGATGCATATCCCTACAGATAACCCTTTATCTGACCCACCTTCAGATACTAAAGCTAAACATTCCTCTAACTTTTAGCACCATCACTTTCAACATGACCTATGCCTTCTGCGGGTGGATGCGACCAAGTTTGATGGCTCAGATCCCACTGGTTGGGTAACCCAAATGGAAAATTATTTCTCTTTATATGACATTATAGATGACTTGGCCAAACTCTGGTATGGTGTTCTCCATCTAGATCAAGAACGTTTGCAATGGTGACAATGGAGACAAACTTCCCATCAAGGGTATATGGCTTGGACACAATTTGTGTCATAGCTTTATGAATGCTTTGACACTGACACCAACCATTTGGGCCATTTGACAAAGTTGAAACAATCAATAACAATGGAAGACTTTATAGTTTCTTTTGAGCACCTGGCTTTTCGGATAGAGGGCATGTCTGATGCCTTTTTTCGAGAGTGTTTTATCAGTGGCCTCAAGGATGATATTTAGGCCCATTTCCTCATGGCTCAGCCTTAGAGTTGGGTGGAGGCTACTAAAAGAGCTAGAGAAGCACAACAAATTGTATCTTCTCAAAACCAAAACCCTCCTTTATCCCTTGCACTAAACTAGTAAATCCCACTACTCCCTCCGCTCCACTAAAGATCCAAAAATTGACCAGGGATGAAATGGTTGAATGCCAACTCAAAGGCCTTTGTTATAATTATGATGACAAATATTTCCCGGGCCATAAGTGTAAGGAACAAAATCTTTTTATGGCCATCTCAGAAGAGATTTTGGAAGACTATGTTGAAACTCCCCTTGCATCTGAGTCACCTTAAACCACTAACATAACCCCTCCCTCAGACCCTCCCGAAGTAGAACCGGTCATTTCCCTAAATTCTCTCACTGGATTCTCTACTCCCCAAACCCTCAAGCTCATCGGTTACATCAAGAATAGGAAGGTCATCATTTTGGTTGATAGTGGAAGCACCCAAAATTTTATTCATCACTGCATTGCTCAAAAAACTCATTGCTACATCCATGTCGTCAATAATTTCCAAATCATGATTGCCAATGGTGGCTCCATGAAATGTGGAGGGCATTTTGAAAATGTGTGTCTCCAAATTGGTGACTACCACCTCAAATCTCATATGTTTTCTATTGACATGGGTGGTTGTGACATTGTGTTGGGTGCAGACTGGCTAAGGACTTTGGGTCCCATTCTCATGGATTTTAAGGAATTAACCATGCAATTCGACCAGGAGGGCCAAGAATATAAGTTCCAAGGCATCATTTCCGGTTCACCTGAGATCATTAGTTCCCATCGCATGGAAAAGCTGCTCGAAAAAGGTCATTCTAGTGTTATTGCCCAAGTCTATGCCATACAAGCAACAGAGACACCCTTAGTGCCGCAAGACCTCCAATCCATCCTTTCTAAACATCAAGTGGTATTTTCCACTCCCCAGGTACTCCCTCCTTCCCATGGTGTTCATGATCATTCCATTCCCCTTGTACCAGGAAGCCTTCCTCCCAATATCCATCTGTATAATCACCCCTTTTCCCAAAACAATGAAATTGAGAAAATGGTCTAGGAACTCCTTAACGCAAGCATTATCTGACCTAGTACGAGCCCCTATTATTCTCCTGTGGTCATGGTCATGAAGAAAGAAGGTTCTTGGAGAATGTGTCCTGACTTCCGTGCCCTCAACAAACTTATCATTAAAGAAAAATTTCCCATTCCTGGCATTGATGACCTCTTGGATGAATTGAGTGGCTCCCATTTTTTTACTAAACTTGATCTTCATTATGGCTACCACCAGATATGTATGAAAGAGGAAGACATTCCCAAGAATGCCTTTAGAACTCATGAGGGCCACTATGAGTTTTTGGTCATATCCTTTGGCTTGTGTAATGCCCCCTCCACCTTCCAAATCCTCATGAATCATGTCTTTCATCCTTTTCTCCGTCATTTTGTCTTAGTTTTCTTTGATGATATCATCATCTATATAAAAACCTAGATAGACCATATTTCCCAGGTGGATCGAGTTCTCCATCTACTCTCTCAGCACCAACTTTTCCTGAAATAGTCTAAATGTACCTCAAAAGTCGAGTACTTGGGTCATCTGGTTGGCAAGGACTGTGTGAGGGTGGATCCTAAAAATATTGAAGATATGCAAGAGTGGCCTCACCTAAAGACTCTCAAAATCTTGCGTGGATTGTTGGTCTTAATAGGTTATTATCACAAGTTTGTTAAGAATTATGGAAAGATTGCAACACCTCTCACTGCACTCTTAAAAAACAACTCTTTCACTTGGACTCCAGCCGTTGCTCAAGCTTTTCAAACCTTGAATATGACCATGTGCACCACTCCAGTCTTGGTCCTTCATGATTTCACAAATACCTTTGTCTTGGAATGTGATGCTTCAGGGAAAGGAATTGGTGTTGTCCTTATTCAAGAGGGTCGACCTTTGGCCTTTACCAGCAAGCAACTGTTTGAAAGAAATCTGGGCAAATCAATCTATGAAAAGGAAATGTTAGTTATTTTTCATGTCGTTGATCTGTGGTTCCCTTATCTATTGGGCAACACTTCCAAATTAAGACAGACCATCAAAGCCTCAAGTACTTTTTGGAACAACGCATTTCCTCCCCGGAGCAACAAAAATGGGTGACCAATCTCTTTGGATATGATTATGATATCATTTACAAAAAAAGCAAAGACAATGTGGTTGCAGATGCACTTTCCCAAAAATATGAAGATGACAGATCCCTTTTTTCTCTTTCCTTCATTGTACCAGATTGGCTCCAAGCCATTCACCGAGAATTGCTACACGATCCCAAAAGTTCACAGCTGATGCAACAATTGAAGTCTAGTGCTCCAACTTCCCCAGGGTACTCTTAGCTCCATGATGAGCTTCGATACACAGGCCACTTGTATTTAAGTAAACAATACAAACTTAAATCCACGGTACTTTTTGAGCTTCATGCTACACCCACAACTGGGCACTCTGGGTTTACCAAAACCTATGACAAGGTCAAATGATCTTTTTTCTAGGATGGCATGAAACAAGATATTCATAATTTTGTAGCTGAATGTGATGTGTGTCAATGCAACAAGGGTGAAATAGTCAAATATTTGGGCACACTACAACCGCTTCCAATTCCACCTGCTATTTGGAGGGATATCTTTATGGATTTTATTACATGCTTACCCAAATCAGGAGATAAATCAATCATCATGGTGGTTGTTGATCTCCTTTTCAATTATTCTCATTTATGTGCTCTTCAACACCCATTTACAACATCCACGGTGGCTCAACTTTTCATGGATCAGGTATTCAAGCTTCATGGCATGCCGCATTCTATTGGTTCTGATCGTGACCCAACTTTCACCACCAATTTTTTCCAAGAACTGTTCAAGCTACAAGGCAACCAATTGCATCTCAGCACAACTTATCATCCCTAGACTGATGGTCAAACGGAAGTTGTCAATAAGTGTTTAGAAACATATTTGAGGTGTTTTTCCTTGGAAAAGAAAACTCAGTGGGATCAATGGTTACCCCTAGCTGAATGGTGGTACAACACTTCATACCACAGCTACACACATGACTCCTTTTGAAGCGATATATGGGAAAAATCCACCTTCAGTTCTCTCATACTTACCTAGTGTCTCGAAGGTCCATACGGTTGACCAAACGCTTACAGTTCGAGAGGCTATTCTCTGTACACTCAAAGAGAATTTGGTCATGGAACAAAATCACATGAAGAAACAAGCATATCAAGGTCACTCTGAACGTCAATTTGCAGAAGGGGATTAGGTGTTTCTTCGACTGCAACCTTACAAGAAAAATTCCCTCAAGGCCGAGCATTGTCAGAATCTAGCACCCAAATTTTATGGTCCTTATACCGTTCTCAATCATGTGGGACAAGTGGCCTATCAGTTATATTTTCCCATTCATTCTAAGCTACATCATGTTTTTCATGTTTCATGCTTAAAGAAGGTGATTGGAACTAAGTGCCAAATTCAAACCAACCTTCCTGAGTTAGTCGAAGAAGGATCCATTTGACTACAGCCACAAGTATTTTTGTACCAGCGTGAGCATCGACTTCATCAAAGAACCATCAAGGAAGTGTTAGTCCAGTGGAAAGATACAACTTCAGCAGATGCCACTTGGGAACCAACTACCATTCTGCAGCAATTTCCACATCTCAAGCCTTGAGGACAAGGTTGTTTTTAAGGAGGCGGACATGTTAGGGTCCTAACCTACACATAGGTAGAACA
>JASDQU010102590.1:98306-112842 GCA_032191745.1 Picea mariana | reverse complement strand
CAGATTGAGCTGGATAATTGGAAAGAGGAGAGGTTCACTAAGGTCAGTGAAGACCTATACTATGAGTTGGAAGTGAAGGAAGAGGCCTTGAAGAATCCAGAAGAAGTTGTCCAAGAGACCAAGCAAGCCTATTCCATTGCCACTATTGAAGCTAGTACAATGACATAGATAATGATGGTAAAATATCCTTCTAAGCCTCTTTCTCAAGAAACCTTTGGTGACTTTGAGAAGCACACTAGAGGCATTGATTCCAATCTCATGAGGAAAATGGGCTATGATGGCCAAGGGATAGGAAAGGAAGGCCGAAGGATTTTGACTCCCATTGTAGCTTAGTAGAGGCCCAAGCATGAAGGCCTAGGGTTCAATGGACAAGAATCCAACACAATGAAACTCAAACCATTTTCATCAAGGAAAAAGGAACCAAAACATAAGCCATGTGTAGCAAGCAACTCAAATATCCTTGTAGACACCTGGAAGAGGGTAGTAAAGAGATGATTCTTCCATATATATTTTCTTCAATTCTTGGGGGACCAAGAAACCAAGCTAGCAAGAATCATCCAAGATTGAAAATGTATGGCTTATTTTGTTTCTATTGCAAGAAAAGTGGTCATAAGGTTAGTAATCGTTGGAACTCTAGAAGTCAAAGAAACCCATTCAATAAGTATTGTCAATATTGCAGATTGACTAAACATTGGGAGGCCAAAGATTGGAGGCTTCACCCAGAACTCCATCCTAAGAAATGAACAACCAAGAACAAATATTAGAGAGTCAATATCAAGGGGAAAGAGGAGTTTTTGTAACTTGTAACCCAAGGAGCAGTCATATTCTAACGACCTATTAAAGTAGTGAATGCCATCCACAACCATGAGAAGAAAAACAAGTTTATGCCAAAGGTAGCACCTACTCAGCTCTTATCTTCCATACTATAGCAGAGGCATCCTTTATTTGAGATTTTTCAAAGTCTCCTTGATTATAAGAGAAGAATAAAATTGATGGAGTTGAAGCTTTTAGGGACTAAATGCTTGCAAATGGGGAGGTGTGATCCGAATTGGATCCTTGCCTAAACATTTTTGTTAAATTGTAATAAAATTGTAATATTTTTTTTTTCATTTCATTTTTTACTTTTAGGAAAAATTGGAAGTGGAAACAAACCATGTGATGGTTGGACTTCCATCGGAAGCACATTAAAATAATGAAGTCTATAGTGAAGAGGGAAATAATGGGATACAAGGATAACTTGGGAAGTTTGTAGAGATGAGAGCTCAAAGAGTGCATCTTGCTTAAAGATTGGTGGACGAAGGAGTCAAGGAGCCTATCCACGATGAGCGAAGGAGTCTCTAATATGTGGCCATCTGCATTTATTTTCATGAGTAACAATGCATGAGATTTCTAGGCATGCATAACTCACCCATTGTAATGAAATTCCTAAGAAAAATAAATCTTCGTTGTTTATACTGTGTGGGTGTAATTTTCTCTATGGAGTTATACTATGGTTCTGGTTTGAGTTGTGTTGCTTGAAATTTTTTCTCTAGTTAGTATATGCAATCTTCATTATCTCAATCCCCTCTGAGATATGTTTTGTTTTGTTGACTAAGGTTCCACTCACATTCGAATTGTATTCACTCCTTTGGGAATTTTATTTTGTTGTTGGGTGAATTTAATTTTGCATGGGAAAATTTATACCTCTCCTCTTTGGTCATTTTTTTTAGTTCTAGAAATCTCAATTGAGAATCTAGTTGAAGTTAATCATTCCTGGGTCGTTTTTCTTTAGCTGGTAATCTTCCTTTTTCCTGGGTCATTTTTCTCTTATGTCGGATGTCTAAATTTTCCTCTATAAGTTTTTATCTCATGCCAAGTGTTTAAAATCACCCTATGTGTTTTTCCTCATTGTTGAGATACTAAATTCATCCAAAGAATATAGAAAAAAATATAAATTCTGCAAAGAACCCACAATAATCAAACAAACATGTCATAGGCCCACCGTTTATGGATCATAACTCTAATCTCGAAAATTATTGACAAATGAGATTAAATCTCACCTTACTTGAGATCAATGGCTAATATTTAATTCACTAATGCTAATATATTTAACATTTCATTACATAAAACTCAACTAATTAATAAAAACACTTTACTTTAATAATTCCTTTAATAAAAGTAAATTACTAAGGTTGAAAGATTTTGACGATTTCCACATGTCTAGACACTTAAGCTTGTGTGGAAGTACCTTCTCGATGCTACAAACAACAAAAATCTCTCTTATCAAGGAAGGTACTTCTCAAAAGGCCACTTGGAACTTGTTTTCCCTCTTATACACTATCCTACACATCATCCTTCCCAATGGCATCCCTCCAAACTTTTTGTTATGCTTCTTCCTAAACAATGGAAGACTCAGAATCGATGATACTACTCATTAGCACCACTAAGTTTGGAAAATTATTTGGAGGCTTTCTCTCCTTGAATGTACTCCTAGAAGCCTCAAATTTTTCATGAGCATCCCTCAATGTCAATTCATACCAACTCAATATGCTAACAGAATTGGAAGGGGCCAACTCATCCTCCCACCTGAAAGTTGACTCCCTGAATTGGAAGTATATGAACTTTGTTCTCCCTTCAGAGCCTTATACTCCTTGTTCTTTTCCACCAACATTGATCCATTCTCATATGAATGGATAAGATCTAAGATCCCCTTGGAGCCACAACATGATTTCCCTACAACCTTTATAAATTTCCCTTACTAACCCCAATGTTGCCTATTTTGTCAAGGCTAGCTCCCTTTGGAAATATGAGTAATTAACCTTTCTTGAGCATGATAGAAAAACCCCTGTCCTCTAAAATTGAGACCGAGAGAAACTTCTTCTTTAGTTTTGGTACATAAAACACATCCTGGGCCTCTAAAGAATCTCTTGACTCGAGATGAAACAAGATAGTTCCCTCCCCTTTCACTGGATACATGAATCACGAGTAAGCTCCACATGGGTCCCTAAGTCCTTCTCCATCAATCTGCTAAATAACTCCCATGATTTTGTCATATGATGATATGCACTATTTTCCAAGTATCAAGCACACCTTGTGTTGGTGCTGGCAGAGAGGCAGGAGATCAGTGAGAAGTCCTTCTCAAATGTTGTTGCAAAATCATCTAGTTGTGTCTTTGTTGATGTTGTTGTCTTCATCTTCCCTTACCCATTTTTCTTCTCCATACATTGTGATGCATAGTTCCCATTCTGGTGGCACATGAACCACTTTATTTTGTTCAAGTCCTTCTTCCTCGATTGTGAGGTTTCCCCCTCACTGTTACCCTTGAAATATTTTCCTTTGCTCTTCTTGTCCTGACTGAATAGAGCTAGGTTATCTTCTCCATCTTCATCTCCACAATTGTTGGCTTTATATGCCTCCCAAGTATCTCCTTGGATGCAATCATCCCAAATCCTTTGCCAATATATAATTTTCTCTCAAGAGTATAATCCCTTGACAAATGGTTCCCGTGAATTGAGAAAACCATTCAATGCCATATTTATGAGCTCTATGTCATCCAATTTCTCCCCAATAGATGCAATCTAATCGTGTACCTAAGTGATCCTCATGAATTAGCTTGTAACATTGTCATATCTAGACATCTGCACATATCTAATTTTATTTCTCAAAACCATCTTTGTATGCATATTATCACTCTAGAATAATCCTATTAGGGCATCAAACATCTCCTTGGTCATCTTCTTCTTAGATAAGTGAGGAAGCAGATGATCCTTCACTTCATCCAATATTACTCATTTAACTTTGATCTCCTTCTTTTGGTGAACTTCCAAATATTTTGGATCTGTCAGTGGGGAAACTACTTTGTCCACAATCTAGCAAAAGTCATATTCCTTAAAAAAAAAAAAGTAACCCTTGCTTTCCAATATAGGAAGTTGGATGCTCCATCTAATCTACCTTCAAATCTCTAAAATGTTGTTTCCATCCCTTAGATATGGTAATATTCCCTAGAAATAACCCATTACTGAAACTACCCTTGTCTTGACTTGTATGATCTTGTACGCGTCTGTTACTATTGTGATCTAGGTGGATATTGGTGGCCACCCACCTATTCCAACTGGTTCCTTTTGATAGTTTTAGTTCAACATGTTCTTTTGTAATTATTTGTAATTATTAGTTCTACACTTTCAAGGTTTTCTGAATCCCTACACATATTCCAGACAGAGATTGGTGGCTGCCCACCTACTCCAACTCGCTTATTTTGGAAGATTTCATGTCAATACATATTTATGTACTTCCAGGGTCATTTTGGGGCCCTAAACAGTGTTTTTTTTGTCTTGCCACAATCAGACTATAGACAGAGTAAGAGTTTGATGTCATAATCTGTATTTATGGAAAATACATTTCCAATGGGCTATCATGCACCTAAAATGGAGGTCGTATGCAAAATTTATGACCCCAGGAAGTTGAGGTACCAACTTACCCATCGGGGCCCACATAAATTTTGGTGTTTCATCTCCTAGGGTTAGCTTTTTGGATGTATATGGTTTTGGAATTCACGAGTAATGTTAAAAAGGCCTTTGGAGCCTCATTGTAATCATTCTACTCATACATATGCACGTAACAACCACATCTCTTTTCAGAGATAACTATCGCCATTCAAGCAAGTTGTTTTCAGTTCTGTAGTTTTACAGTTTCAACCTATTTTATTTATTCAATATAAGTTATTGTTCACTAGATATGTGTTGTTGTTATATGTATCTTTGTGTTATTGTATTCAGTTTGTTATTCATTTTGTTTCACTCATAAATCTGGATCAGTGGTATTAGAGCGGTCTACTCTTCATTTATTTTTCTTTGTGCATGTCCCTGACAAGATCTGGGTACAAGGAGTTGGGACTCGAGCCAGTTGATATTTTTCAAGATCGGTCATGCCGAGCTTGGCAACAACCCATGGGGGAAGAAAATAAATATTATGGAGTGGGAGATCCTTTTAAAATGTTGCTCGAGGAAGCCCTTGTGTGAAAAAGGAACGAAATTATGGGCAACTTTGCAAAGATCCTTCGATGATTTCCTACATGAGACGCATCTTCATCAAGAAACCATGCAACCCCTTTCAAGGTAAAAGTAAATTTTGATATTCCATTATTTGAAGGACTGATAGATGCAGATGTTGTAGATAAATGGTTGAATTTGCTCGAAGGGTATTTTTCGGTCAACAATTTTTTTCAACAAGATGTACCATGCTATGTCAGAAAAGGGACCAGACAGTACCATATTTAACCAATATTTTCCATACCCTATGCACCAAATTGGGTATCAAATACTCTGAACGAAATCAGGTGTGAAAATACCATGGTTGTCTACATAGATACATTCAAATAGAAATGGAGTTTCTAAACATTGCATCATTAGGTGTGGCTTATAGATATGTTGTCAAGATCGAGAAGAAATTTAAGAAGAAGAGGTGAGAGTTTGGATCTGCAAACTCCTCACAGACGAAGCAGGGAAAAGGCGGCCCAAACCCACGAAACAAGGGACAGAGAAAATATGGTCACTCTCAAGACAACCAGTCCAAGCCACAACACAAGAAGGGTAATGAGAAGTCAAAGAAGGACATGGGAAAGTGGTGTCAATACCATAAAATCCCTTGGAACAACATCAAACAATGTCTCTCCAAGCAGTCACTGGTGGTCGAGCTGAAAGCTTCCAAGTCAGAGGCATATTTTGACTCCAAATAAAATCCATAAGGAGGGAAGCGGGTTATCAATGTCAAACCTAGCGCCACTATTTCTACCACCAAAGTCCAACCAAGTGAACCAGAAGAACCAAAGGAAGGAGAATTCCTCTTTCACTCACAGATGTGGGTAAAGGGGGCTACACTTTATTTCATTGTCGATATCAACATTCAGAAGAAATTGATATCAGCATAGCTCATCAAGTGACTGGACCTATCGATGACACTGCACCTGCAACCCTACACCATCGATTGGATTTTCCAAGGAAGAGATCTCTGTGTCAGCCAACAGTGTCATCTACCCTATGACATCAATCCCTTCAAAGATGAGGTATTGTGTGATATTTCTCCCCTTGAAGTTTGTGATGTTCTTTTAGGACAACGATATTTGTGGAAGAGACATGATGTGTATGAGTCTAAACCCTGCAATATTATTATTACTTTGGGTAGACAATTGTATAGGATACCAGAGGTAGTGTTTCCTACCACTATCTCTTTAATCTCTGCTAAGCAATGCAGTAAGGTCATTTTAGAGACCAAGAAGTTCATATTCTTTGTGATCCATGATCATAGTAAGAAGAAGGTTTATGCCACATCTGTGGCCTCTACACAAAGCATGTCTTTGCAGTAGAAACAATTGGACTGGATCATGAAAGAGTACAGAGACATCTTCTCCTCACCCATCAGGATACCGATGCACTGCCAAGTCAAGCATCCAATTGATCTAACCCCCGGTGCACTTCTGCCTAATGGACCAATCTATCGTCGCTCACTAATGAAAAATGACGAAACCAATCATTAGATCGAAGAGCTTCTTAGAAAGGGTCACATCAGACCCAACTCATCCCCTTGCAGAAGCCTGATTGTACTAGTGTAGAAGAAAGACGAGACTTGGAGGCTATGCATTGATTACAAATAATTAAACAAAATCACAGTCAAGAACTTATACCCAATTCCCCAAATTTATGAAATTCTTGACCAACTCAAGGGGGGAAATTTCTTCAGCAATATTTACCTAAAGTCTGGCTACCACCAGGTTCCCATCGAACCGACTAATGTATGGAAGACAACTTTCAAATCTAAAGAAGGTCTCTTCGAATGGATGGTCATTCCCTTTGGCTTAACAAATGAACCAACCACTTTCATGAGGTTGATGTATGATGTATTGAGACCCTTCACCAACTCTTTTGTGGTGGTATATCTGGATGACATCCTCATCTTCAGCAGAACTTGGGAGGAGAACATGCAGCATATTCAATAGGTTTTGTGCACTCTGTGACAACACAATCTATATGCCAACTTGGAAAAAATATCCTTTAGCATGAACAGGGTCCAATACTTAGTCTACATTGTTGATGAGCATGGGGTACATGTGGATCTAGCTAAGATACAAGTCATTCGTGACTGGCTATCCTCGACCACACTAACCAAGCTTCAGAGCTTCTTGGGACTTGCCAACTTCTACTGACGGTTCGTGTTGGGATTCTCCCATATTGCATGGGCCCTCAGCCAAGTGACCAAGGGTGGTGGCAGGGAAACTTTTGCATGGGGAAAGGCACACCAATGAGCATTTGATGATCTAAAGCATCGCTTGTGCCCAAATCCAATACTCTACTTACCTGACCTTTAACAACCATTCGAGATTGAGACTAATGCATCCGACTATGTTGTAGGTGAAATTCTCACTTAGCACAGTCATCTAGTAGGATACCATAGTGAGACACTCTTAGATACCATTCGGAAATACCCCACCTATGAAAAGGAAATGCATTCCATTGTGAAATCCTGTTGTCAATGGAAACATTACATCCTGGGAAAGGAGACAATCATCCACACTGATCACAAGCCTCTGCAGTTCATCCAGACACAGAGGAAATTGGAGAACGACCACCATAAAAAATGGTCCACATACCTGCAACAATTCCATCTCAACATCAAGTAGAATACAAGGAGAAAAAATCGTGTCGCTGACTTCCTCATTCGACCTCTCGTGGCTTCACTCACCACCATGCTCCAGTCCTATGGGAATGAGGCATATGTGTGGCCCCAACTTTATCAACAAGATCCTGATTTTTCCACCACCTATCAGCTCTTGGGTGCATGCCCGAATGTCACCGATTTTCACATTCAGGATGGAATTTTATGCAATCTGAGCCATCTTTGTGTTCCTGCAAGCAAACATGAAAATCTGATTTGGAAGGCTCACTACAATCAGATGGAAGGACATTTTGGCATGGATAAAATTGTGGTCGTTCTACATAAACATTTTTAATGGCCAAAACTTTGATAGGACGTTAGTAAGTATATCAGATCTTTCACTGCTTGTGCCATTTCCAAGCCAACCATCAAGAAGAAATTTTTATACAACCCTCTTCCTACTCCTAAGAGACCTTGGGAATCCATCTTGATGGATTACATGTCTAGCCTTTCATCCACCAAGAAAAGCAATGATTTTGTATTTTTTATGGTTGATCGATTTTCAAAGATGGCGATTCTCACAACCTATAAGAAGAGAATCATAGGGACAGATACTTCCAATATCTTCTTCGAACGAGTGTGGGTCCATTTTGGGATACCAAAGAACATCATTTATGATTACCACAATAGGTTCCTCAACACATTTTGGTTGAGTCTTTGGTCACTGTTGGACACCAACCTCACTAAATCCACTGCCTTCCACCCTCAAATCGATGGCCAAATAGAGGTCATCAATCGGATGATTGTGCACATATTGTGCATGTATAAATATAAGAATCCACGTACATGGGATGGGAGTCTTCCCTATGTTCAATACAGCTACATTAGGGCTCTCCATAGCTTCACCGTTCATAGCCCCTTTTAGGTGGGGCTGGGATTCCAACCCTTGGGTCCCATTGATGTTGCACTACCTCTTGCAACCACACAGATAGATTATTTCCATGTTCATTGTAAGGCCGACAAATCTACCAGATTCATTAAGAGGATTCATCACATCCGTCAACAGGTCCTTGATATTTTGCAAAAATACAATGCTAAGTACAAGCAGTGCCATGACCAACACTGGGTACCATACAAGTTTCAGGTAGGAGACAAGGTTTGGTTACATTTACAGAAAGAATTTCTTACATGAACCAATAGAAATCTCTTTCCACTTCTTGGTGGGCCTTACACTATCACCAAGGTTGTGGGAGACAATGATTTTGAGCTCAACACTCCCCCCTTCCTTAGGTTGCACCTAGAGTTTAATGTGGACCTCCGACCATATTTTCCACCATTATTGGAGACCTCAAAGAGCGCAGAATAGTTGACACCAAAATATCTCAACCCTAACTGCATGGAACAAGCATCCATTGATCATATAGTGGACACACAGTTCAAGGGCACTCGCTAGCAGAGGATCCAACTTTATCGGGTTGTCAAGGCAGGGAAACTCCTGCACTAAGGAAAATGGCTCACATAGGGCCAAATTCAGAAAAAATTTACTAACCTGATGGGGTCACTCAATGAAATGGAGACCATTTCTTCCTAAGGGGGGAGGACTAATCCAGGTGGATATTGGTGGCCACCCACCTATTCCAATTGGATCCTTTTGATAGTTTTAGTGCAGCACGTTCTTCTGTAATTCTTTGTAATTGTGGGTTATACACTTTTTGGGCTATCTGAAGCCCTACACAGCTTCCATATGGATATTAGTGGCCTCCCACCTAATCCAGCTGGCTTATTTTCAAATATTTCATGTCAGTACGTCTTTTTGTACTTCTAGGGCCGTTTTGGGGCCCTAAACAGTGTTTTTTTGGCTTGTCACAGTCAAAATGTAGATTGCGTTAGATTTTGATGGCATAATGTGCATCTCTCAAAAATACATTTCCAACGGGCTATCACGCGACTAAAATGAAGGTTGTATACAAAAGTTACGACCCCTGGAAGTTGAGGTACCAACTTACCCATCAAGGCCCACATAACGTTTGGTGTTTCATCTCTTAGGGTTATGGTTTTGGATGTCTAGAGGGTTTTGGTATTCATGAGTAATGTTAAAAAGGCCTCTGGAGCCTCATTGTAATCATTCTTCTCATACAGATGCACGTAGAAGCCATATCTCTTCTAAGAGATAACTACCACCATTCGAGCAAGTTGTCTTCAGTTCTGCAGTTTTACAGTTTCAACATATTTTATTTATTCAATAGAAGTTATTTTTCACTGGATATCTGTTGTTGTTCTTCATATCTCTATGTTACTATATTCAGTCTGTTATTCATTTTGTTCCACTCATAAATTCGGATCATATTGCAACCCACATATGTACACGCCTTATGTTAATGAAACTCGTGTATGCATTGTTACGGGACAAAATCTCACATGGATATCACTGAATAAACAAAAAAAAATCATAAGGATCTCACTGAATAAACAAAAAAATATCCCTAGGACCTTGCTAATGATCCTAGACAGAAAGAGGGTAGATTTATATGGTTTCCTAGATCTTGAGCAAACAATTTATTTTACACCACATAAGGATAGACTAGCATACCTTGTAAATGAATGTTGTTCTTGTGTATCTTGGCTAATGTAGATCTGAAGTTCCAACTCCAGCTCCTAGAATCTTCTTCCTGCACACAAGAAACACAAAATATTGATCTTCTTCTTTCCCTAGAATTAGAAATTATGAATATACATCATATCTAATTAGACTCATCATTCATAAAATCAAATAAAAAAAATTTCATGATCAACACAAGCCATTTATATATTAGATATGATAGAGAACTTACACCAGAAACATACCTTTGATGATTATGCCATTCTCCCTTAACTGATTTATCCTTGCTTCTCCCTTTAGCTTCTTGGTCAGGCTAGGCTCTCCGACTTCTAGCTGTGATGGACATGACAAGCACCTTTGCAAATGGATAGCATAACATTACTCTTGATTCTTCTTCCTCTTTCCCAATAATTTCCTTTGTTATATAACTCTTTGGAGGAGGATTGGGAGAGCTTCAGAGAATTGAATGTTGTGATTTCCTAGGCCTATGACATGAAGACACAACTCATCCCTTGCCTATCACTTCGTAAGTCCATGAATCTAGAAGGTTTATAGATCATCGCTTGTTTCACTAATAACAATGTGAAATGATCATCATGTGTTGAACCCTCTTATACTCACGATGACCTTCAAAGAGGGGCCAAATATTGGGAAAAAACATGTTTTTAGGATTGCATCATATTATGAACTCCCTTATGACCTTTAGGGTCAAAATTAAGGATATAACGGATGGCCCCTAATATGTGAGGTCAGGAAAGAAATGGATGGCCAAAACACATTACAATAAAATAGTGTCCATGTGAGGCTAAATGAGGAGAGAGAAAAAGAGTATCGGAAATCAAAGAAGTCCTACAATCAAACATCAAGGATGGAGCATAAGTAGACCATCCCCTAGGTAGACATGATCAGACTTTGAATGAGCATGACTTCCAAAGAATACATTGCGGATCCATGGTATGAAATGCTATACCATGGCTACGTTTTAGGGTCATAACCCACACATAGGTAGAACAATATATTCGGATGTAATAAAGGTCAATATTAATAAGGCCTTTCAATAAAATAGAATAAGTCGAATGTAAGAAGACCTAATAGAAGCTTCCGCTTTTAGAAGGATCTTCCTGTAGATGATTCTTTTGATAGACATATTTAGTATAAATAGGAGTCGAAGGTATGAGAACCCTAGCTTGGATATTCTTGTAATAGAGCTTTTCTCGACTGGAGTTTGCCCCCTTGAAGAGGCCCATGAACATTGCTTTCTGAATCAAAGTGCTATTTATGTTGTTATTCTTATATCATTTCAGTGCTATTGTGGTGATTGTTCTAGTTATATTGTTGTTATTCTACCATTTCTAGCATTTTATTTATGTTCTGCATACTTTTTATATATGGTATATTACAAGTGGTATCAGAGCACTTTCCTCGGCATAAATTGTGGGTTAATTTTTTTTTCAGGGTAGAGAAGTATTCCAGCATCTTTAGACCACAGAAATTTTTCATTACACGCATAAACTCACGATTGAGGGATTCATACACGTAGGAAATACAAGTGGTACTTAAGCACACTTCTGTTGTCCACCCTTGTAACCCCTGTTGGTACCCCTTTGAGTGGTAGTTCATCAGACAACACCTGTGTAAAGAAAGGCCTAGATTACATGAAGCCCTCTTAAGATAAACTGATCAGTTGCCTGACTGCTATAGTGCCACCGTGAACAACACTTGGGAAGATACTCTCTAGTACCTAGGTAGTTGGGTAGTACGACTAAGGGTACGGTTTATCCTTCTTTGTTAGTGCCCTGAGATATTGGGTCAAGTACTACTGTTGGACCCTACATGTATATCAAAGAGCTATAGAACAGGGCAAACCCTTGTCTGTAGAACCCTTGAATACCTAACCCTTGGGAACAGAAACATAAACAAATTAAAATAGACAAGATCTCTTGTTGTGCAACTATGTTCGGGTTGCCAAATAAATACACATTTCTTCCTGGTTAAGAATTTAGGCATTTCATCACTACAATATTCTTCAGACCGTAGTATAACTCCACAGGTGTTAAAAACAAAAACAAAAAAATATGGAAGTTTTTCTCCATTATTTGAGACCTATTCCATTGGATTCATCTCTTTGCCCTTATCACGTTCATACATATCATTTTTCATCAAAAAAATTTGACCCCACCCGCCCCATTTCGGTTTCCTCATCATCATGGCCCACACCCATAGCCAAGACCTAGAAGATCACTTCAATACCTTGCAATCTAATTTCACTGAGACCCAACAAGAAGTGAAACAACTCAGTGCCAATGTTTTCGCCATCAGTACAACCATGCAGTTCTCAATGGAGGAAATCAAACAAGACCTGACTACCCAGCTTGAATCTTCCATTTCGATGCTCTGCACCAAGATGCATATCCCTACAGATAACCCTTTATCTGACCCACCTTCAGATACTAAAGCAGAACATTCCTCTAACTTTTAGCACCATCACTTTCAATGTGACCTATGCCTTCTGCAGGTGGATGTGACCAAATTTGATGGCTCAAATCCCACTGGTTGGGTAACCCAAATGGAAAATTATTTCTCTTTATACGGCATTACAGATGACTTGGCCAAACTCCAGTATGGTGTTCTCCATCTAGATAAAGAACGTTGCCAATGGTGACAATGGAGAAAAACTTCCCGTCAAGGGTATATGTCTTGGACACAATTTGTGTCATAGCTTTATGAATGCTTTGACACTGACACCAACCATTTGGGCCGTTTGACAAAGTTGAAACAATCAGGAACAATGGAAGACTTTATAGCTGCTTTTGAGCGCCTGGCTTTTCGGATAGAGGGCATGTCTGATGCCTTTTTCTAAGAGTGTTTTATCAGTGGCCTCAAGGATGATAATTAGGCCCATTTCCTCATGGATTGTCCTTAGAGTGGGGTGGAGGCTACTAAAGGAGCTAGATAAGCACAACAGGTTGTATCTTCTCAAAACCGAAAACACTCCTTTATCCCTTGCACTAAACTAGTAAATCCCACTACTCCGTCCGCTCCACTAAAGATCCAAAAATTGACCAGGGATGAAATGGTTGAATGCCAACTCAAAGGCCTTTGTTATAATTGTGATGACAAATATTTCCCGGGCCACAAGTGTAAGGAACAAAATCTTTTTATGGCCATCTCAGAGGAGATTTCGGAAGAAAATGTTGAAACTCCCCTTGCATCTGAGTCACTTTAAACCACTGACATAACCCCCCCTCAGACCCTCCCGAAGTAGAACTGGTCATTTCCTTAAATTCTCTCACTGGCTTCTCTATTCCCCAAACCCTCAAGCTCATTGGTTACATCAAGAATAGGAAGGTCATCATTCTGGTTGATAGTGGAAGCACCCATAATTTTATTCATCGCCACATTACTCAAGAAACTCATTTCTACATCCATGTCGTCAATAATTTCCAAATCATGATTGCCAATGGTGGCTCCATGAAATGTGGAGGGCATTGTGAAAATGTGTGTCTCCAAATTGGTGACTACCACCTCAAATCTCATATGTTTTCTATTGACATGGGTGGTTGTGACATTGTGTTGGGTGCAGACTGGCTAAGGACTTTGGGTCCCATTCTCATGGATTTTAAGGAATTAACCATGTAATTCGACCAGGAGGGCCAACAATATAAGTTCCAAGGCATCATCGTCGGTTCACCTGAGATCATTAGTTCCCATTGCATGGAAAAGCTGCTCAAAAAGGGTCATTCTGGTGTTATTGCCTAAGTCCATGCCATACAAGCAACAGAGACACCCTCGGTGCTGCAAGAGCTCCAATCCATCCTTTCTAAACATCAAGTGGTATTTTCCACTCCCCAGGGACTCCCCCCTTCCCGTGGTGTTCATGATCATTCCATTCCCCTTGTACCAAGAAGCCTTCCTCCCAATATCCATCTGTATCATCACCCCTTTTCCCAAAACAATGAAATTGAGAAAATGGTCCAGGAACTCCTTAACGCAAGCATTATCCGACCTAGTATGAGCCCCTATTCTTCTTCTGTGGTCATGGTCATGAAGAAAGAAGGTTCTTGGAGAATGTGTCCTGACTTCTGTTCCCTCAAAAAACTTACCATTAAAGAAAAATTTCCCATTCCTGTCATTGATGACCTCTTGGATGAATTGAGTGGCTCCCAGTTTTTTACTAAACTTGATCTTCGTTCTAGCTACCACCAGATACGTATGAAAGAGGCAGACATTCCCAAGACTGCCTTTAGTACTCATGAGGGCCACTATGAGTTTTTGGTCATACTCTTTGGCTTGTGTAATGCCCCCTCCACC
>JASDQU010102590.1:74078-91448 GCA_032191745.1 Picea mariana | reverse complement strand
GATACTAAGTGGGGATGATAACACTCCTCTCAACCACCTGATCTATATCGAATTGATTATTGACAATATATTTATATTATTATTATTGACAATACATTCTATTGAACTATATACTATATAATAAATAACATAATTATCATCGACTAAGTGTTAGTCAATAATATATTTCCTTGATATTTTTCACAAGGAACTTCTTGTCAAGTTGCTTCCATCACTAATCAGAGTTCCACTTCGACTCCTAATATTTTCGATAACTACCTTGGGTTCATTTATGATGATGATGAATTCTTGTTACTTAACAAATTTGGGTACTTAGTAAAACATTTCAATTTCCTTGGCTTTTAAATACATTTACATTGGATGGAATTGAACTACTTATCTCTCTTGTAGCTAGAGAAACACTCTCACTACCTACCATATAATTCTTAAGGATTAAATTGGTAGGATATTTAGACATTTGGAGTTAGTTAAGATCAACTTGGTCTAATGTGTCTTCAAGTAAAAGTGTGTTTCTTTATTATGCATTTGTAGTTAGAAAATCTTACGGTCACGATATGTTCCTGACATAGAGTGATCCAACGGTTCATATTCTCCTCAATCTTAACAACTACATTGATCTATGTCTTAGCACCTGATTGGTCCATGATATCTATTTAACTAGCATGGAGGGTCATTTGTTGATAATCGATTGTGAGAAACTCTCTTTTAAATCACTTTGTAAAATTTTCTTTTGCATTAATAAATTGTTCCAAGTGGCCATGTTGATTAGGGTAGTGGATGTTTCCCCGTAGGGGTTTTACCATGTGAAAACATTGATGTGTTGATATTTGATCTAGTTGTGTGAGTGGTTACTAAAGGTGTTCATCCTCTATTGGAATACCTGTGTTGTCGAATATGGTATCATAGTGCATTTGAAGACCCGCTCATGTTATAGATCGAGATCGTAAAGTCGTGTTTCCTCATCTATGGTTTCTACCATTTTCGTACATTTTTGGGCTGATAGGAATGTTCCATTGCATCCAGAGCACTTGTTTTAGTTAGGAACTATTTTAATTTCACTTGAAAATGTTTTCTTTTTCCCAAGATACGACCATTTCAGTCATATCTGGAGGTATAAAAATCGAATACGCCCTTTTGATTTTTTACAGAGATAATATTTCGGTTTTCTATTTTTTATTTCTTGGTTACTACTTTTTTTTATCTACGTATTCTATTTTCCCTGTACCTTGTGCGATCTCAAAAAATTAGAAACAGATCGGAAAGGGTTTTCTTGTCTACGTATGCTCTTTGCCATGCACTCTGTGCGATCTCAATAAATATGAAATAGAGGGAAAACTTTCATTTTATGGGTAAGCTAACTGAGATCTGACCCTTTTTTCCATCGAGAAGTGAAATTTTTTTCTTGTGAAAATAGTTTTTTATGAGTATTCTCTCCAAGGTCGTCTTCAACAACATCAACAACAATCCTCCTTCTAAACAATACAATATGTTTTCACTAGCTCACTTGGTTAAAATTTGCTTTATTAAGTGATCCCTGCTTATTCTTTAAAAGTGGGTCACTTCATAAGAAACTTATTTGTAAAAGTGAGGTTATTAGGAGGGGTATCACCATGTGGAAAAAATTCTACCTGCCATGTGGCTCTTTGGTTACCGTTTATGCCTTTTTTCAAAAGGGCATAACTTTCACATCCAAAGTCCTTTTTCAGTGCCATTTTTGTTAAACAACTTAATTTTTCGAGCTATTTCCATACAGAACATTAGTTTCATATTTTAAATGGATATTCTTTACATATTTAATATGGATTCTCCCAGTGATATTTTTCTTACTATCACCAACTACTTCCAATGGAAATTTGATATGGAGGATTTGTTAAGAAGTAAAGGATCATACTAGATTACCTTGGGAAAAGAAGAAGAACCCACTGATGATGACAAGTATGTCAAGTGGATTAATAGGAATGGAATAATCAGAATGTCTATCTCTCATGATTTAAGGTTTCACCTTCAAGGACTCAATGCCCCCAATAAATCTTGGGAAAAGATTGAAGATGTGTTTGGTAAACACAATATTATTGGAGCCCACTAGATAGAAAATCATATAATGACTTTAAGTCCAAATGATTTATCTTTCATTGAATACTATTTATCTAAGTTCAAAACACTTGGAATTTTATGTGAAGAGTGTAACATTAAGTTGGATGATGAGTGTTGCATATATGTTGTTCTTTCTAAGCTTGGTAGTACATATTCTATTTTTGTATGTACCTTTTATTCCACTAGAGAAGATGTAGGGAGTTCTTATGAAAAACCCAATCTTGAGTCCTTTTGTGATGCTTTTATTAGAGAGCAAGATAAGCTTGTGAAAATTGGAGTTATCCGTACTACAGGTACCTCCAACAAATCCTTAGTGACCCAACAGAAAGATAAATCCAAGAATCCCAAGAAGAAACATCCTCGCCATAACAACAAGAAAAACAAGGGTCCCAAACCCACTCAACCAGCTTCAGCTCCTAATGGTGACAAAGGAGCAAAATCTAAAAATAAGAAGAATGACAGACATTGCAAATTTTGTGGGAAATATGATCATGATGAGTCCAAATGTTTTAAGAAGATGAAGGCTTTAGAAGCAACAATGAAGAAGAACAACATCAATACAGATTCTACTTATTCTTCTTCTTCTCATGGACATGAACTTTATGCTTCTGGTTTCTCCTTCAATGCAACTTTTTCTTCTTCTTCTGATCAATGGCTTATTGATTCCAGAGCATGTTATCATATGGATAATGATAAAGCCATATTTTCTTCTCTAAATGAATGTAACACCAAGAAAATAGTTGTTAGTGATGATAGATCTCTTAGTGTTGCAGGGTATAGAACAATTTAGGTAGACAATGATCATTTGAAGGATATATTATGTGTTCCAAGTATTTCCTACAACCTTTTATCAGTATATCAAATCACTCATCCAGGTGAAGGTAAAACCGTAGAGTTTTCACCTCACGAAGTTGTAACCAAGGATCTAAAATATCCTCGACATGTTCTTGCAAATGGAATTGCTAATGGTATTACCAAGTTGTACAAGTTTGACAACTTTGGGCCATCATATTTTCCATCAGTTTTTTATGCTCATAGCAATGACTTGAGTAAACTTTGGCATGGGCGGTTTGGTCATCTAAACTATCGCTCATTGCAGTAACTATGTAATCAATAGATGGTGACATGTCTTCCTCTTGTTTCGTGCAGATATGGTGTTTGTACCAGTTTTGTTCTCTGAAGACATCATCAGGACAATTTTTACAAATGTGCCTCTTGGCACACCTCGACCCCTTTGCAACTTGTTCACAGTGACTTTTGTGGTCCACTTTCTTCTCCTTTTTCTGGGTGCAAGTATCTCTTAAATTTCATTGATGACTTTCCTAGATGCACTTGGGTTTACTTCTTAAAACTTAAGAGTGAAGTTTTTGACAAGTTCTTGGCCTACAAGACCCTTGTAGAAAAGAAATCTAGACATCAAATTCAAAGGTTAAGAATAAATAATGGAGGCGAATATGTGAACAATATTTTTACAAGTTTTTCCACTACACAGGGAATCCAAATGCAACATATTGTTCCATATACACTGCAAAAAAATAGTGTTGATGAAAGAAAGAACCACACATTAAAAGAAATGTTTAATTGTATGATCCAATCTAAGGGATTAAGTCTAAATTATTGGGTGGAAGCCATTAACTATGAAAATTACATAGTAAATCACACTCCCACAAAGGGTCTTAAAATATAACATCGGAAGAAGCATGGACTAAAATTAAGCCAGATGTAAGTCACTTCCATGTATTTAGCAGTGTAGCATGGGCTCACATTCCTGATGAGAAAAGGAAAGCATTCCAGCCTAAAAGTGAGAAGTGTATATTTGTTGATTATTATGAATATGTCAAAGGTTACAAACTTCTTCAACTACATTGTAATGAAATTATTGTTATAAGATATGTTAAATTTGATGAAAATCACGTGGATCACAAGCCTAATTCGACATTTGTGCCTTCTTCATCCTGTGATCCATCTTCAACATTTGTTCCTTCTTATTTTCCTATTCTGGTTTCTTCTTCTTCAGATGATGACAGTGAGGATGAAAATCCACCTCTACCTGCTCACCTTCCTCCAGATGATTCCATTGAACATGAACCTACACCTGCACCACCACATCCTATATGGGTCCGTTCAACATGAGAAGAAACTGGTGATCTTGTCAGTGATCCTTCAAATCAAATTCAGACACATTCACAGTTCCAACGAGCCTCTTCTATTTTGGCTCAAGTTTCAGAGACTCATGATCTAGACACATTTGCAGAATCTTTAGGTCATGTATATTGGGATACAACAATGAATGAAGAGTATTATTCTTTAATGGAAAACGATACTTGGGATCTTGTACCTCTTCAGAAAGGAAGAAAAATTTTCATATGTAAATGGGTCTACAAAACTAAGTATGCATCCAATGGAAGTGTTGAAAGACACAAGGTTCAGTTAATTGCCAAAGGATTATCTCAAGTTGAAGGAATTGGATATAATGAAACCTTTTCCCCTGTAGCCAAAATGAATTCCATACGCCTTGTTCTAGCCCTTCCAGCGTCACATAAATGGGAGGTAAATCAGATGGATGTCAAATCCTCCTTCTTGCATGCGGATTTGAAAGAATAAATCTACATGGAACAACCTCCTGTCTACGTCTAGAAAGACTCTAACCTTGTTTGTCACCTTAAGAAATCTCTTTATGGTCTTAAGCAAGATCCTCGAGCCTGGTATGCAAAAATGGAAAACTTTCTTCTTGACATTGGCTTTTCTAGATGTCATTCTAACCCCAATGTCTAAACCAAAAAAGTAGGAACCCATCTCATAATCCTTTTTCTTTATGTTGATGATCTCATCCTCACTGGTAGTGACCCAAAACTTTTAAACCATGTGAAAACCATCCATAAGAATAAATTTGAAATGACAAACTTAGGATTTTTGCACTATTTCCTTGGCCTCCAAGTTTTGCAAACTAAGGAAGGAATTTTTCTTTCTCGTCTAAGTATGCTTGTGACCTTGTTCGTCACTTTCACATGGAAGATTGTAAACCATCCCCTTCTCCCTTCCAGTCTGGATTCAAACTTTCTACCACTTGTACTTATCCCAAAGTTGAAGCTACTTAGTACCATCAGTTAGTTGGTATCTTCTTATACTTAACTCATAATCATCATGATATTTCCTTTTCTGTTGGTCTTATTTCCCGGTATATGCAAACACCCCATGAAAGCCATTGGAAAGCAACTGATATGAGACTTCAATATATCTGGGGTACAATTATGTTCATGATACATTACATTTCAAGGGGGAATCCTTTATTGGTTGGTTTCACTTATTCAAATTGGGATGGAGACCCTAAAGATTGAAAGTGTAACACACCTGACCCATGAGTGGCTTTCCTAGGGATGGGGCATCAAAAAAAATTTCTCCTTAAGTGGTCAAATCCTTCATTCTAGGTCTCTATCACACTCATCTCATCCAGAGCTTTCCTACCACAGTCTCCATGCTCAAAACCGAGCTCAGAATCGTCGGATATACCTTTATGAAGTTCTTCAGGAGTTCATTGGTTGAAGGCCATGTGGATCCCACATGGATCCACCTCACACATGTTGTTTCTAAGTTCCTTCCTCCATAGTGGAAGACCATCCACCATCTGATCCCATGATTGGACTTAATCTCTTTATCATATATCAGTTGTGGAAGAAATTAGGCGCTTCAGCGCTCTAGCACTTCTCACCTCTTAGATACCTACGCACAATACCACCCGAAGTTTTGAAGTCCCATAAGCTCGCCACATGGCTCCAACCTTTAGGTTGTTCGATATCTTTACCATACTACACCCCAAACCCTCCAGAGTCCCAAATTCCTAGACTCCCGGAGTCCTAGTCACTTCACCAATCCCTATGGCTAGGCGGGCCTGTACCATAAGCTGACACGTGGAAGGGCCAGGGGTGACACATGTCACGTTCTATTAGGTATATATAATATGTGATACGCACAAATATAGGTGACACGTGGCACATCTATCATGGGTCCGCGTCACCCTAGATGACATCACTATGCCATGTCACTCCAGAATAATAGCCTTCTAATACCCCTCAGATCTCACGGTCAAGATTTGATCATGTAGACCCATATATATACGAGTCTTGTCACTTCAGGAGTTCGACATTCAAGAGTTTTGTGATGCAAACTCCTCCTCTCTCTCAAATTTGGTCAACGTTGGGCTGACCTCCATATAGATATAATGGTTCGAGGGTGTCCACGAAACTTCAAGGATCTACAGCTCATGACTTCCACTCCAGAGTCCCTTGGGTCCCATTGTTGGGCCACTCCTAAAGGGACATCTGTCATCCCAAAACACTCTAGTAAGTATACGTGGCACCTGCCTCAGGCCACCGTCATCCCCTTCCCTTGCCATAGGGTCTCCACACCTAACAACGTCATAGCTCGACACGTGGGTCCCCACGTGCTCATCTAGGTTATACACGTGTCCCAACGATTGGATGGTAGGCAAGGCTCCTAACGATATCCCCCAAATCTATATCTCTCCATCTCTTCGTAACTTTGTCATTCGAGTAATTTTGATAGTTGTGAAGTTTGACATACCAGGACTTTGAGCTCCAGAAGCTCCGAAGCCATCAAGAGCTAGCTCCTTTCAGACTTAATGCAGGGTTCTTAGAACATGGTCATATGGACCCTCTGATGAATCTCGTGCTATAATATCTACTCTTAGCTGATATTAGGTTAAGGATGTGGGCACGAGCCTAAGGTTACTTAGGATACTGGTTTGAAGGAAGTGCCTCCCTACCTCGCATAACTTTAAGTTCAAAGGTGGGGCAAGGTAGTCTCGTGGAATTATTGAAACAGTAGCAGTGCCAAGAGGCTTGCTCCGACTCTGGAACTATGAGGTAATTCCTTGGGGAAGACACCTTCGAGGCTTAAATTGGAGCATATGGAAAATCAAGCAGAAGAATGAGTCCTCAAGGAGATAAATACATACACATCACTAGATCAATCAATACAGAGGAAAAATCTTAAATGTATACATACACGCATTCAATCGTTATTCCATTTCAAAGCACAAAGCATGAAAATAATTATCATAACGAGAAGGTGTGATGTGACTGCTGAAAGGGGTGCTCGTTTCCACCCAACCATAGGCTCAGTCACTCCTAACAGATTTACCACTATCCACCCCCAAGCCGGACCATGATGCTTGGAGATTCAATATTTTCTTTCGGCTCAACAAAATTTAGGGACAAAGGTTACTCTCCTTCTCCCAGCACAGAAATAGACAGGGATGAAGGTTACTCTCCTTCTCTCGAGTTAGTCTCTATTTTCTACGATCAGAACATACTCTTTTTCATAGTTCTTCCTCGAACCTGGGAGTCGACTCTCTCATCTCTACACTCTTCGCTACTCCCCCTCTGCCCACCACGCCTTCCTTTATTTCCTTCCTCAACAAGATTGTGTGTGGCCCAAATTCCCAGTACGTGGTTAGGTTTGGAAGCCTTACAGATGGGTTGTCTTCCCCCTCCCCTCTTTAACTCTTGAGGAGGTCTTCCCACCTACCAACCTGACTGTAATTCATTCCTGGGTCAGAGGGTTTTTCTGATCCTAAGAAATTAAATCGAGCAAATTATTGGTCTATTGGAGGTTAACGCAACCATTCCTGGTCCTCTTCACCATCTCTTTCATAGAATTCATGGTCTTCTTATCCCACCCCCCTTCCAATAGTCATGCAACACTTTATTCATTTACTAGTAAATAACATAATTTTCATTCATTGACCTATTATACAAAGGTCCATCAAATCAAACATTCACACATATTTAGTTTTCCATAGTCTCTTGTCCAATATAGTTATATTTACAAACTGGGGGAAACATGGTGTTACAAAAAGTCTATTGTAGGTTATGTTTTCAGCCTTGGTTCAGAACCTATCACTTGGGCCTGTAAGAAACAATAGGCTATATCACTTTCTTCATGGCATCCTTCATTTCCCACGTAGCCTCATCTGGGCCAAAGTGTTTCCACTGCACCTTGACCTATGCAATGGTTTGGTTCTTGAGTGAGGTTTCCTTCCTATCTAGTATGTGTTAAGGTTCTAGCAGGGATTATCCCTCATCTCCACCTGGATCATAGAACAGTTAATTATATGATTGGAATCATGTACATATTTCTTCAATAATGAAACGTGGAAAACATTATGTGCCTTTACTGTGGGAGGGAGTGCTAGCCTATAGAATACAGGTCCCACTCTATCTAAGACTTCAAAGGGTCCATAATACCAAGTTTCCATATTGGCACAAGCTCCCATTCTCAAAGAACTCTTCTCGCACCTAGCTCTGAGATAGACATGGTCTCCTGTCTTGAACTCTCTAGGAGATCTCTTTCTGTCGGTGTAACTCTTTTGTCTATCCTGAGAAATTTTCAGATTTTTATTTATCTGAATCACTCGTTGTTCCATTTCTTTCAACATGTTGGTTTTGATTATAATTCTATCCACTGGATTACTCCAACTTATTAGAATCTTGCAGTGTATACAATAGAGGGCTTCAAAATGGATCATCTTCAATGACTCTTGATAATCGTTGTTGTAGGAAAATTCTACCAATGGCAAGTAGTCTTCCCACTTCTTAGGTTGATGCATTACATGCATCCTTAACATGTATTCTATTATTTTGTTTACTCTTTCTATATTTCCATCAGTTTGGGGATGATAGGCTGTGCTAAACAACAATTTAGTCTCAAAACCAGCCATCAAGGATTTCCAAAAGCTTGAAGTGAATTTTGTGTCTCTGTAAGATACAATCTCCCTAGGAATGCCATGCAATCTAAATATCTTCCTCATGAAAATGTTGGCAATATCTATTTCATTTCAAGTTGATTTGACAGGAACGAAGTGAGCCGACTTGCTCAATTTTTCCACCACTACCATCATGGCATCATTCTGGTTGGTTGATTTTGGTAATCCGGTGATGAAATCCATGGAGATGGTTTCCCATTTCCATTATGGAATTGGTAGGGGTTGTAACAACCCTGTTGGGTGCTGGTGTTCTGCCTTAATGTTGGAATAGGGGCAGACCTGGAGTTCAATGCTACAAAAGTGCACCAACAAAACCCTAACTACCAGCCCTTTCGGCAACACCTGTGAAGCAGATCAAGTTTCACCCGAGGTAGAGGCATGGGTGGTTGCAGGACTCAGATGTTTGCAACCTTAGCTAGGACACAGATATGTGATTCTAACACCTTAACAGAGAAATTAGTAATTACAGTTCGTTAATATTCAACCTTAGTTCACAGTGCAGCTAAACCCTAACAACATATCAGTGCAACATTCACACAGATCCAATGGATTCAAGCACTAAGCATACCAAAAGAGATCAGATCTAGCATTTGTTCACATTATTCAACACTAAGCTATCATATCAGATTCATCGATCATCTAACAATGCACTAAGCATTGAATCACATAAACAAGAGAGCAATCATAAAGCACAAAGAATTCATAACACAAGATATACGTGGTTCACCCCCTCCCTAGGGCTACATCCACCAACTCTTCGTCTTCTTTATTATCTTCTTTCAATATTCTTACATGCACAAAGCCTCCAAATCAACTCCGCAGAGGACAGGAGATCTCTGCACCACGCCAGATATTCCTTCCCCAAGTAGATATAGGCACGGAGCCTTACACAGTATTTTACAGTCGCTTTCACTTAGCCTTACAAGTCTCACATAGTGCGCACAAAGCCAAATCACACAGATCTACTTTTGCACTTAGCATCAATGGTTCACACTGACTAGTCACTACTTCTTACATCACCTAGACTTTTGTTTATTCATTACAAAATAGTCCTAAGCATGGGTAAACCCATGGGCCAACATCCCCATACCCATTACATAAGCCCAAATCCCAAAAATCCCTAAAAAGGGACCAAGATCCTGTGATCTCCTCTTCGACTTGCACTCTGCCTTCGACAGCCTATCGAAGTTCCAAAATGGTCAAAAATGACCAAGGGTCCTCAAAACTTGGTCAAGGGCCAACAGGCCCCCAACACTCACCTATGACTCATCCCGAGTCACTTTGATCTGGGTAGCTTTGCCTCAAAATCCTCGAGCTTGGCTCGAGCGGCCTTGACCTGTTGTTGTGCCATGGCCTCCTACTCATCGAACTCTTGGATTACTTCTTTGTTGAAGAGTCCCCCTAAGCGTTGTTAAGTTGTAGTGATGACTTGCTCCAGTTCTACTCCTCAACCTTCGATCTCTGCATATAGTTGGCAAGCCTCATCCTGTATTGGTTGGATCCTCTAAGTTACTTCCATGACTCTGCTCTGAAAGGTGTGGACCTATTGTTGGGAAGTGTACTATTCTTGGGATCGCTTCATCCTCTCAATGGCTGACAGGGGCTTCATCTATGCCTGTACTATTTTTGCTTGCTACTTCGGCTCCTGGAGCTGTGACTCCAGTGCCTTCAATCACTCAGTTGTTTACATTCCATTTTGGGCACTACGATCACTCAGTTGTTTACATTCCATGGAGAGGCCCTTGATTCTTTCAACCGCACCTCGAGCAGACACTTCTCTTTGATCTCACACATACTACAGAGTACTGGGCACTTTTCTTATCTCCAGATATGTGATTCTCTACTGAAGTTGTTGGATGGTTTCTGCGAGTTGCACTACTTGGTGTTCTACTAGTTCTTCCTCCTTCTACTCCAAGATCTTCATAGAGCGAAGTGCTCTGTTGACTACTTCTTTAACTCTAACCTGCTCCGCGAGCATCTTTTCTTTCTCTTGTTGGATCTGCGCTCTCTCTTCTTCAAACTTCGCTTGAAGAGCGTCCTTCTCCTATTGCAAAATCTTGTGTTTCTCTATAACTTCCTCCTGTGCTTGTTTCAGGGCCGCTACAGCCTAGTCTTTCTCATCTTATGCTCGATGAAGGTGGGCTTCAGTCACATCATCCAGTCTATGGAGTTGAGCAGGCTCATCTCCCAACTCTGGTTCTTTTGAGGGTGGGGGAACAGTGGACACTGCGCAGCTCGAATAAATGGCTTGATGTACACCTCTTAGTTCTGCTTCAATTCTATGTACATGGCTTCTTGTTTTGCTTCGTTTCTTTGCAAAATCTCTTATGAGGCATCTCCTATAGCTGAAAAAATAAAGTCGAATTCGTCGATCATGAGTACATTCTGCATCTTTGGTTTATTGGATTTGGACTTCTTCCGCGATGAAGGTTTCATGGGAGAAACCTTCCTTTTCTTAGATGGATCGGTGTCATCAGGGAGGTTATGTGGCGGTGTTACTTCGCCTTTATTATCTTCTTCTTGTTATTTTTCCTCTTTGTTCACTTCGTCATCATCTCCTCTTCTAGGTGACTCGGATGCGGTCTCTTCTAATGTGTTGTGTACTTCCTGTACATCTTGCTTTTTTTTCTTCCTGCTGCTACTTGGGGCATCATACTATTCGCGAGTAACCATCGGGTTTCCAATGAGGTCCGATTCAGACAGCTCTATGGGGTCAGTAGGGATAAGGAGTTTTGCAAGCTATTCTTTAATGATTTCTTCCAAGTCCTCTGTAGTGAGCATGTAGTAGTACTGAAGTTCTTCTTTGCTTTCATCGGCGCGCACAGTAATATAAATAAAATGTCTATCAGCACAAAACTTCATAAGAGGCCTGAACCTGTCCAGGGTGTTTGGCGTCATACGAGGGAAGGAATCAATAGCCCTCCTAAGCTGTAGGTAGTAGGTATGAAATATTGTGTTTGACTACCATTGCTTTCCCATATCGCTCGAATACCATAGCATGGTGAACTTCGCAATGAACGGCTCTAATGGCTCGATCTCAGGGAAAGTCGCACCTTCCGGCATCTCCCAAGTATTAAATGCAATGAGGATTAGGAGCCAGTTGAAGTGAAACTCATAGCCCTGATCCTGAGATTCACAGAAATCCAGTTCGAGTTGGTTAACTAGGTACTTCACCCAGTTCATCTGTAGGCCTTCCACGCATTTCCCAGCAAGGTCAACAACAAACCCTGTAACTTGCGTGGGTCTGTTCTTTCTTACTAGCTTTCCTGTAATTAATTGGAATGCTAGGTGCACTGCGCCATTCTATATGGAGGCTACCATGTAGCCTCGTGTCCCCTTCTCAACATCGTTGTATGTTTCTTTAATCGTCTGTGCTAAGGTGTGGTCTGCAACTTTTCCTGGGTAGAAGTCTTGTGGGTTTGGTCCTTGCATGCTTAGTCCAGTGATCCAATGGATCAGCACCAGATCGATAGTGATACGTTTGTCCAACCACAGATAGCCATCGTGGAATCATGACACCAAGATCTTAACACAGGCATTAACCTCCTGGTACCTTCCAAAATTTGGAATCTTCATTACATTCAAAAGGGTGGACTGCGCGAGGTTAGTGGTCCACGGCTGAGGGATGATTTTCTTCTTCTTTCCCTTTGTCTTGGTCAGATATTTGTGAGGTGTGAGCATGTCATAGCTCTTACGTTCTCCCAGGTTATAGTCACTAATATTCAAGGTTGGAATCCTCTCTAGTTGTGGTTTGACTGTGCATATCCCCTTCGGGAGATACACAGTGATGATGGTGTAGTCGAAATCCCTCGGGACACTGTCACGACTCACTACATCGGCCAGGGGTGGGATGTAATCGGGTAGGATGGATGGTAATAACTTCACATTCTCCAAGTCATCTCTATCCTTGGTTCTTTTCTCAGTCGCAGCTCGGGATGGTCTGGATCTGCGAGTAGTCGATGGGGAGGCTTGCACTCCTCTCATCGATGAAGCTTGTATGCCCACAGACATTACCTTTTCAGTCAAGAGGTCGATGAGTATCTCCTTCATAGACTCTTCGACTGCGCTAAGTTCTTCGGACATACATACTCGATTACATCCCACCCCTGGCCGATGTANCAGCTCGGGATGGTCTGGATCTGCGAGTAGTCGATGGGGAGGCTTGCACTCCTCTCATCGATGAAGCTTGTATGCCCACAGACATTACCTTTTCAGTCAAGAGGTCGATGAGTATCTCCTTCATAGACTCTTCGACTGCGCTAAGTTCTTCGGACATACATACTCGTGGCTGACTATCTCAGGTTGAAGAGAAACTACTCAATGCAACGACATGGATGGCGATAGCTCGATGATCACTGTGTGAAATCAACTAATCTATGAGATCAGGTAATCACGAGTGGAAAAAGCGTTCTCAGTGAAAGGCTCGACGTAATAAGTAGACAACTAGGTAACATATCTTTCCAATGGGCGAGAAGCCTTCATTAATGCAGTTATGTCCGTTACGGTGCAGTCCCAATGGTCTGATGGTGAGCTTTCTGGCCATAATTGTTGTTATAACTGGCTAACGGTTATAATGCCTCCAATGGTCATATTTATTTGCCATGGAGAAGTGCCATGCTGTGTTGTACCGGTATCCCGACGAAGTTCTGATTCTGGAATCCTTCCTTCTGTGCAGTTCCTTCTGGAACTTTCTGTAACTTTTCTATCTTTGCTTTCTTTTTATTAAGCTTTCTATCCTTCTTCCCGGTGATCTTCATCTCGATATTCCTCTTTCCATTCTGATTATGATCTTCTCTAGGCATAGTAACTTCACACTATTGATGGTCTTTACTAGGGTTCAAGGGCAATACTTCTTCTCTATCTGGTGTATGTGCTCTACTCTCCTGTACAGATAGGTGTCTCAAGTCCTCGTGTGTCCTTTCAACTTCGACATCCAAGTTTTTGGTTCTGAATAACTTTGACTTGTTCTCTTGTTCTTCAATCAAATGTGTGATCCTCCTAGTCATGAAATCTTTTAATTCTTGCTTCTTCTGCTCTAAGACTTCCTCTTCTTTTCTTCTGGCTTGATCCTTTTCGATCCAAGGTTTTCCTAGTAACATAGCAAATGGGACGATGTTCTCAATAAATTTAACAACCTCAAAATATTCTTCTGTCGAGGTGCCATGAGCACTCATAGATATCTGGGTAAGTCTTCCACATAGGGTTATCATATTTCCTCTAAATAATCCTATTCCTCCCAATGAAGGAATCATAGCAGGCTTTCCTGAAATTTCCCAATTTCTTTCTGTCATGATATTCACCTGTGTTTCTTCATCTAGAATGCAATCAATGTCGAAGTCTCCTATTCTTGTTTCTATGCATTATTTTTCTTTGAAGATCTCTGGTAAGTTGATGTTTCTGTGATCATTCAGGGTTTCTTTCATTTGCAATAGTACAGTTTCTGATTCTTTTTGGGGTTCTTCCATGATATTAGTTTCTTCACCTTCTTTAGGGTTTTCTTGTCTCGTATTCATTCTTTCAATCTTAGCAATCATTCTAGGGCAATCCAGAACTTCATGATCCATAGCTTTACAACAAATAAAATTGGGTCTTCTACTAGGGCATTCATTAGCAAGATGTCCTGGTCTTCTACAACTGTAACAAAGAGTTAATCCTCTCTTTCTCTTAAATTATCCCCATCCTTTCCTATACTACACACTAGGATTATGGTATCTAACCTGCAAAAAATTCTTTCTAGGATCTTGCATCCATTTTTTAGTCCAAACATTCTTTCTATGCATAGGAATAACATATATTTCACTATTCTTATCAGATCTACTCATATCAAATCTTCTTTCTTCTAGCTATGCTCTAGTTTTCAGGCTAGGACAAGATTTATCAAACATACCTAGATTCATATTATTGAAACAAGAATTTCTACTTATCTTACCTTTTCAATCAAAATTTCTCACTATTCTTATCTTTCTCAGAGCACAAAGCTTCAAGATCTTACCTCTTTTCTTTAGATTGGACTTCTCTTCTTAGCACAAAGCTTCACAAAACAAGTAGAGTACTGCACACCAAGGCAATAGTTCTACGCATAGAGCTTTCACAGTTTCAGGTCAGATTTTCACACAAAGCTTCTTCTTCCTCAGTTCCCAGCAATCACATTTTTAGGTTAGATTTTCGCACAGAGATTCTTCTTCCTCAGTTCCCAATAATGACAGTTTCAGGTCCCAGCGACGGAACCATTTTTTGGCATAGGGGAAAACCCGGGGTTCAATGCTACAATAGCACGCCAACAAAACCCTAACTACCGGCCCTTTCGGCAACACCTGTGAAGTAGATGAAGTCTCACCCAAGGTAGAGGTAGGGCTAGTTGCAGGACTCAGATGTTTGCAACTTAGTTGGGACATAGATTTGTGATTGTAACACCTTAACAGAGCACTTAGGAATTATGGTTTGTTAATATTCAGCCTTAGTTCACAGTGTAGCTAAACCCTAATAACATATCAACGCAGCATTCACACAGATCCAATGGATTCAATCACTAAGCATACCAACAGAGATCAGATCTAGCATTCGTTCACATTATTGAGCACTAAGATATCATATCAGATTCATCTACCATCTAACAGCGCACTAAGCATTGAATCACATAAACAAGAGAGCAACCATAAAGCACAAAGCATTCATAACACAGGATATACATGGTTCACCCCCTCCCTGGAGCTACGTACACCAACTCTTCATCTTCTTTATTAGCTTCTTTCAATCTTCTTACATGAAAAAAGCCTCCAAATCAACTCTGCAAAGGACAGGAGATCTGTGCACTGCGCCAGATCCTCCTTCCCCGAGTATATCTAGGCACAGAGCCTTACACAGTCTTTTACAGTCGCTTTCACTTAGCCTTTCAAGTCTCACACAGTGCACACAAAGCCAAATCACACAGATCTACTTTTTCACTTAGCATCAATGGCTCACACTGACTAGTCACTACTTCTTACATCACCTAGACTTCTATTTATTCATTAAAAAATAGGCCTAAGCATGGGTAAACCCATGGGCCGACATCCCCATACCCATTACATAATCCTAAAACCCAAAAAGCCTTAAAAAGGGGTTGAGATCCCGCGATCTCCGCTTCGACTTGCACTCCGCCTTCGACAACCTGTCGAAGTTCCAAAATGGTCAAAAATGACCAAGGGTCCTCAAAACTTGGTCAAGGGCCAACACTTAACTTGCTGGCATTCTAGACACTTAGCTAGATATCCAGCTATGTCCTTTTTCAATCCAGGCCAATAGAATTGTTTCCTAGTGGTCATGATCATTTTTTGACATCCTGGGTGACTAGTATATGGTCTCTTGTGTAGTTCGTCCATTATGAACCTCTTCAAGTCGTCACAATTTGGGATACAATCTATTTTTGTAAGTCAGCATACCTCCATTGAGCATATGATATCCTTCATACTTTATCCATGTAGGCTCTTTCCTTAGGTATGAGGTCACAGTCTTGAAGAATGCATTTGTTTCTTGTGCATTCCTAAATCTTTCTCTGAAATCTGTTGCACAGGTGCTTACTGCTTCCAGGTGAATCGTTTTCACACTTCTGCTAAGGGAATCAACCACTCTATTTTCCTTTCCTTTGATGTGTTTGATTTCAAAATCAAACTCACTAAGAAGAGCCATCCACCTAGCTTGTCTAGCATTGAGTTTTGGTTGATCAAACAGGTGCCTCAACCCACATTGTTCTTTCACAAGTGAAAATGTCCTACCTAGGAGGTAATGCCTCCACATTTTTAAAGAATGCACTATGGAATTCAACTCTATATCATGGGTCACATAATTGATTTCATGATCATTCAAATTTTTGGATTCGTGGAAAATTACAAGTCCTTGATTATAGGCATTCATACACACGAGGAAGTCCTTATCTGGGTATGCAATCTTCAACACAGTTGCATGGGTCAGAAGGTATTTTCGTTCCTAAAATATTTCTTCACATTCTGATGTCCAAGTGAATTTAACCCCCTTTTTCTGAAGGGCAGTGATTGGACAACCAATCTTGGAAAATCCTTTAATGAACCATCTATAGTATCCTGCTAAGCCCATAAAGGATACGATATTAGATACATCCTTTTGGGTAGGCCATTCCATAATAAATTTGATCTTGTCAGGGTCTACTGCCACTCCTTTAGAAATAGCATGGCCTAAGTAATAGACTTGCTTCTGGAAAATGTCACACTTGCTAAACTTAGTGTAGAGATGATGCTCTCTTAGTACTTGAAGTACAAGTCTAAGATGTTCTTCATGCTCCTCTTTGTTCTTGGAGTAGATTAGGATATCATCAATGAAAACCAATACAAATATGTCTAGGAATTTGCTGAGTACATTATTCATCAAGCACATAAAGTGGCGGGGGAATTTGTTAATCCAAATGGAACCACCACAAATTCATAGTGACCATATATGGTTCTGAAGGTTGTTTTGTGGATGTTTTCATCCTTGATTCC
>JASDQU010102590.1:62601-74062 GCA_032191745.1 Picea mariana | reverse complement strand
CTAATTGGTCGAACAAGTCATCGATTCTTGGTAAGGGGTACTTGTTCTTTATGGTTGTCTTATTGAGTTGTCTATAATCTATGCACAGTCAGAGTGTGCCATCTTTCTTTTTCACAAACAATGTTGGTGATCCCCATGGATACACACTATGTCATATGTAGCCTTTGTCCATCATTTCCTTTAGATGTAGCTTCATATCAACTAGCTCAGGTGTACTCATCCTATAGTGTGTCCTAGACACTGGCACTTCTCCTGGTGCAAGTTCTATCGAGAAGTCAATGTCTCTTCTTGGAGGTAGACTTGATACCTCTTCTGGAAACACGTCTCTATACTCTCTTAATATGCGGTGGTCCTCTAGGTTCATTTTTTCATCCTCATTATACTCCAACACTTGTATTTCATATATAGGACATCCCTTTCTGCAATATTTTTTCATTTGAAGAGTTGATATTTGTCTCACCAAGACATGCTTTTGAATCCCTTGGAGGGTTATCTTTCTCTCTTCTTCATTTAAACATTCTAAAGTTTTATGGTAATAGTTCAACTTAGTTTTGTAAGCAGCTAACTATTCCATACCAATCAATAGGTCATAAGATCCTAGGGGTAGTATGTTAAGGGTCGCTTGGGTGGGAAATCCATCCATAATGAATTGGCAAGCTGGTATGACCTATACGACTTTTCTTTTGGTTCCAGTGGCTAGTTGTACCAACCATGGATTAGCATCTCTAACTGGTTGAATTTTACACTTATAAATAGTCTGAGGGGATACATAACTCAAATTAGAACCAAGGTCAATTAAAATAGAAACCAAATGGTTGGAAATCATACCTTCCATCTCCACCACTGAAGCATGGTGGTCAGCTTGTTTATTATCCAAGGCTGCATAAATCCATGGTAGCTTCTTTGATATTGTAGACTCTCCTATTGTTATGTTGTCTGTGTGGACAATCCCTCAGTAGATGCTCTTCTCCACAACCCCAACATTTCAAGGGTTCTTTCTTTGGGTTATCAATCTTCCTCGAGGTTTCTCCAAAAGGTTTATTTCCATTCTAGGAGGGGAAATTCTGTTCATACACACTTTTAGTAGGAAGGCTCATCCTAGAGTTCTTTCCGTAGTTCTTCAATCTCGAGGATTTAAACCCCTTCTTCTTGAATCCTAAACCATTTTTTTTCTTCCAGTCCTCGCGAGGTTCTGTCTAACTCCTGAATTGTTCATAACAATACCTTTCCTTAAGGATAGTCTCTTCTAAGGTCTTTGGCTCGTCAAACTCAATCCTATCTCGGTAGGATTGAGGAAACCCACTAATAAATCATTGCACTTTTACCTTTTCATCTTTTATGTAGGGTGCATACCTTATTAGCTCAAGGAATTTATTGATATATTCCTCTATGGTGAGTTGTCCTAGCTTGAGTTCATAGAACTCTTTAGTCTTCCCATCAAAATATTTCTCTGACAGATACTTCTCCTTGAAGTATTTCTCAAAAATTTTCCATGATAAGTCATTCTCATGGATTCGTTTCACATTCCTCGGGTCTTCCCACCAAATGTAAGCCTTTCCATTCAGGTTGAAAATGGATATTTGAGCCTTCAAGTTTTCAAAGTAGGCATGAACTCTGAAGTACTTCTTTAAACTAAGCATCCAAGCTTCTGCTTCTTTCCCTTTCTTAATCTCTCCGTCGAAATAGGGTGGCTTGGATTTATTGAACTCTTCAGGATCACGACCTTTGGAATGCTTTTGTTTCTTTCCTTTCCTTTGAGAATATGAGCTAGCTTTGTTGCTAAAATATCCCTTGAAATTTCCAGCCTCCTCTCCAGAGGAATCTCCCGATGAGTGTCCCCTTCCCCCAAGTTGGGAATTCCTCGAGGTACTCTTTTGAGTGTGAGCACTTATGGGGCCATGTTTTTGTATCTTAGGTGGTCTTTGACTTCTCTTCATATGTCATCGGTCCACATGATTGGTTGCAGGTATATGTTGTATTTGCCTCTGCATATCAGATAAGCTCTGCAGCAAGACTGCATTAATTTCCATTTGTTTTTCTTTCTCCTTTATCAATATCTCATTGTTGGCCTTGCAACTCTGTAATTCAGCCATGAGGCTCCTTACAATTTCAGATAGATCTAGAGGGGTCTCCATCGCTCTCCTTTGATCAGATTCTTTGTCTCTATTGTGGGAGCCATCCCCCACTTCATGGCGTGTCACCATCCTCTATGCTTGTAGTTTTCCTTGATTTACTGTCTACTTGAGTGCTGGAAAAACACTTTTTGTTAGCTAACAGTTTATTAGTTCATGAACAACACACAGTTCATATTTCTTAAATACACAAACACGGTAGAAAGTTGTCATTCTTTTCCTTAGTAAAAAGTTTAACTAGACTCTTTAGGAAAGAGGTAAGACGGGGTGTCACTCTTAAAATATTTTAAAATATGGCTTTTACGCAACTCGTCCATGAGCCCAAGCAGACCAAGTGTTGTAACCATGCTCTAATACCAATTTGTAACACACTAGACCCCTCAGTGGCTTTCCTAGGGATGGGGCATCAAAATTGTGTTCTCCTTAAGTGGTAAAATCCTTCATTTGTGGTCTCTATCACACTCTACTTGTCTAGAGATTTCCAACCACGGTCTCCATGCTCAAAACCGACGGATATACCTTTCTGAAGTTCTTTAGGCGTTCATTGGTTGAAGGTCGCGTGGCACCCACGTGGATCCACCTCACACATGTTGTTTCTAAGTTCCTTCCTCCATAGTGGAATACCATCCACCATCTGATCCCATGACTGGACTTAATCTCTTTCTCATATATCAGCTGTGGAGGAAGTTCTAAACTTTCGAAGTCCCGTAAGCCTACCACATGGCTCTGGCCTTCAGGACATTTGGTCTCTCTACCATACTACACCCCAAACCCTTAAGAGTCCCGAAGTCTCAATCACTTCACAAACCCCTATGGCTAGGCGGGCCCACACCACAAATTGACACATGGAAGGGCTAGGAGTGACACATGCCCTCATCAGGGGTAACATGTGTCACATTCCAGTAGGTATATAGAATATGTGATATGCATGAATATAGGTCATATGTAGTGCATCTATCGTGGGTTCACGTCACCCTGGCTGATGTCACTGCACCACGTCACTATGGACTGACAACCTTCTAATACCCCTTAGGTCTCACAGTCGAGATCCGGTCACGTAGACCCATAGATATACGTCTCTTGTCACTTCATGGGTTTGGTATTTGAGAGTTTTGCGATGCAAACTCCCCCTCTCTCCTAAAGTTGGTCAACGTCCGGCTAACCTCGATATAGATCTAATGGTTCGACGGTGTCCATGAAACTTCAGGGATCTACGCCTCGTGACTTCCGCTGCAGGGTCCCTTGGGTCCCATTGTTGGGCCACTCCTGAAAGGATATCTTTTATCCCACAACACTCTGGTAAGTATACATGGCACCTTCCTCTCACCACCGTTGTCCCCTTCCCTTGCCACGGGGTCTCCACACCTGGCAACATCACCACTCGAAACGTGGGTCCCCACATGATCATCTGCGTGATACATGCGTCCCCACAATCAGACAGTAGGCAGGGCTCCTAACAATCTCCCCCAAATCTACAGCTCTCCATCTCTTCGTAACTTCAACATTCGGGTAATTTGGACAATTGTGAACTTTTGCATCCTAGGACTTCGAGCTCTCGAATCTCTGAAGCCATCAAGAGCTATCTCCTTTCAGATTTAGCGCAAGGTTCTTAGACCCCAGTCATATGGACCCTCTGATGAATCTCGGGCTATAAGCTCTACTCTTAGCTGAGATTCGGTTAAGGCCATTAGTGCGAGCCTAAGGTCTGTTAGGCTACTGGTTTGAAGGAAGTGCCTCCTTAGCTCATAGAACTTTAAGTTCTGAGGTGAGGCAGGGTAGTCTTGTGGAATTACCGAGACGGTAGTAGAGCCAAGAGGCTTGCTCCGACTTTGGAACTATGAGGTAATTCACTGGGGAAGACACCTTCAAGGGTTAAACTAGAGCATATGGAAAATCAAGTAGAAGCATGAGTCCTCAAGGAGATAAATATATACACATCACTTGATCAGTCAATACAGAGGAAAAATCTTAAATGTATACATACATGCATTCGTTCGTTACTCCATTTCAAAGCACAAAGCATGAAAATACTTATCATAACTAGAAGGTTGATGTGACTATTGAAAGGGGTGCTTGTTTCCACCCAACCATAGGCTCACTCACTCCTTATGAATTTACCACTGGCCACCCCCGAGATAGACCATGATGCTTGGAGATTCAATATTTTCTTATGGCTCAACAAAAGTTAGGGACGAAGGTTACTCTCCTTCTCCCGACATAGAAATAGACAGGGACAAAGGTTACTCTCCTTCTCTGGAGTCAGTCTCTATTTCCTGCGATCATAACAGACTCTTTTTCACAGTTCTTCCTCGAACCCAAGAGCTTAGTCTGTCGTCTCTACACTCTTCGTTGCTCTCCCTCTTTCCACCACGCCTTCCTTTCTATCCTTCCTCAACAAGATTGTGTGTGGCCTGAATTCCTAGTCTGTGGTTAGGTTTGGAAGCCTTACAGATGGGAGGTCTGCCCCATCCCCTCATTAACTCTTGAGGAGGTCTTCCTACCTACCAGCCTGATTGTAATTCATTCCTGGGTCAAAGGGTTGTTCTGATCCTCAACAATGAAATCCAACAAAACATTGATCTGGTGGAGGTTAACGCAACCATTCCTAGTCCCCTTCACAATATCTTTCATAGCATTCGTGGTCTCTCTTAACACACCCCGCTTCCAGCATTCATGCAACACTTTATTCATTTTCTAGTAAATACCAAAATTTACATTCATTGACCTATTATACAAAGGTCCATCAAATCAAACATTCACACATATTGAGTTTTCCATAGTCTCTTGGCCAATATAGTTATATTTACAAACTGGGGGAAACATGGTGTTACAGAAAGTCTACTGTAGGTTAGATTTTCAGCCTTGGTTCAGGACCTATCACTTGGGCCTGTAAGAAACAATAGGCTATTTCACTTTCTTCATCATAAGTAGAGTATCGAGTAGTTGTTAATGCAAGTCAAGAAGCCTTGTGGCTTCGACATATCCTTTTAGAGTTTGGATTCCAAAAACAACATTCGACCATCCTCTGGTGCGACAATCAGAGTGCCATCAAGGTCGCGAAAGACCTAGTTCAACATCAACAAAACAAACACATCGAGCTACACATGCAATTCATCTGAATGCTCATTCATGATCAAGTTATTGAAGTACTCTTCTATCCTACAAAATATCAAGTTGCAGACATTTTCACAACTTCTCTTATAGAAGCAAAGTTTTCCAAACTTCGATCTATGTTAAGAGTTCAAGAAGTTGTCATTAAGGGGGGATAGGCTCTAATGTTTCCTTCCTTCTCCTATTGTATCGCCTTTGTAAATCTTTCAATCTATTCCAAGTTGTTTTTAAGAGGGGATGTTAGGATATTTAGACACTTAGGAGTTAGTTAAGATCAACTTGGTCTAATGTGTCATTAGGTAAAAGAGTTTTTCTTAGTGTGTTTCTTTAGTATGCATTAGTATGCATTTGTAGTTAGGAAACCCAACACTCACGATATGTTCCCGACATAGAGTGATCAGACGGTTCATGTTCTCCTTGATCTTTACGAATACATTAATCCATGGCTTAACACTCGATTGGTCCATGATATCTATTTAAATAGTATGGATGGTCATTTGTCGATGATCAATTGTGAGAAACTCTCTTGTAAATCTCTTTGTATATTTTTCTTTTGCATTAATAAATTTCTTCAAGTGGCCATGTTGGCTGGGGTCGTGGATGTTTCCCCATAGGGGCTTTACCACGTTGAAACATCAATGTGTTGATCTTTGATCTGGTTGTGTGAGTGGTTATTGAAGGTGCTTGTCCTCAATTGGAATACATGTGTTTTCAAACATAAATCCTACACTCTCACTACCTACCATTGAATTCTTAAGCATCAAATCATCATCAAAATGCTACAAAAAAGTGTGTATTACAAGATTTTATGTTTGAATCTATGGGTTTGTTTATTATTCTATCACATTTAATACCTCCAATATCAAGACTACCTACTACACATTTAATAATTCCAAATGGCAATGCCATTTTCTCATCAACTTGTTACTTGGTACCGAACTATTCTTTATTAAACTTTTCTAAGGAGGTGGGTACTAAGAAGGTTTGTTGCTCATCCAAATTATTTTGGGAGGTGTGAAATAATGAATACTCACATTTGTTAACATTTTACAAGCTTAGAATTTGATTCACAATATATTTGAATGTCAAATCTAATTCTATGTGATATTTAATAACTTAACTAGCTAGTAACATACCTCACAGTGAGAAAATGGGGAATGTTAAAGTGAATTGTTGGATAACATCTTAAATTTGATGTTTACCATTGTTAATCAAACACGAAATTTATAATGTTCAAAATTTTTGGATATCTAAGTGTATAAAAGGATACAAAAATAATGATGAAGAAATTATGAGTAAGAACAAAGACATTTCATATTAGGAAATCTGGGCAAAACACTCAATGAGGTCAAGAAATTAGAAGAACAAAAATAACATTGTCAAAATCAAGACGATGGGAAGTCATATGGAAGTGAGCTCTATAGTGTATGAGCCATGCATTCTAGCCTACACGGGTTTCCAAAGTTGCAACAAATGTATCTCCACCATCCTGTTGAGAAGATTTTCTAGATTCATCATCATAATCATTATTTTCCTTCATATTATTCTTCTTATCTTCCTTCCAACCCCTTTTGAAATGCCTAACCTTGCCACGATTCCAACATTTTGCCTTAGAATTTCCAAGAGACTTATGTCTCCCATAGGATTTGGATCTACCCTTTCTCTCTTCTTTACTTTTTCCTTCAGTCTTCCATGAACAACCAAAGCCTCATTAGTGGATTCAGAATCTTTCTGCCTCACCTCACTTGAGAGTAAAGCAACAATGGATTCATCAAGAACCAATGGCTTTATAGTGCTTGCAATGGCCATTACTAGGTTGTCTAATGAATCTGGAAAATAAAAAAAAAGGATTATACATTGATCCTCTTCATCCATTTTCACTCCAATTGAGATTAAGTGGGTCACAATAGTATTAAATGCATTCAGGTTCTTGGCTACATAATCACCACCACCCATTCTCAAAGAAAACAACATTTTTTGTAGAAAAGGTTTATTAACTGAGGATTTAGCCCGATATAAATCCCACAACTTCTTCTAGAGAGCTACTACATTTTTTTCTTCAAAAACATTCAATAATACAAAATTGGGCAAATCGATCATGATAAGAATTTTTTCCTTTCTATCCAACACCACCCACTCTTCATCTATCATAACAATGGTTTTGGTTCCAAATATTGCAACCCGTAGATCTCAATCTATGAGAAGATCCTCCATATTGAGATTACATAGCTCAAAGTTAGTTTCATTAAATTTATTCATTTCTAATCTAACCGTGCTTGCCATTTCCTTGCAACAAGATTTCCTTCTACACAAGCTGCTACTCAAACACAGATTAGATAAAAAAAACGTTGTTCCTAAGACTTTCGATCTAAGGTGATCCGACTTTGATACCAAATCAAAGGAAGCAAAGGTGTAGAATACATTTCCTACATTAATCCATGAGAAGAATGTGCAAAAACTAAAAATAGAATAGTTGCAACCAAATAAAATGAACAAACAATAGACAACATGATATCTTAAGGAAAACCCTTCCTAGAGAAAAACCCCACTCTAAAGCCCATTCAATATATTATTTAGAAACTAAATGGTTATATTACAAAGTCTCTGTGCTCTCAACAAAAGTGTTCAACGGTAGCATAATTATGAAAAAAATTTGACAACATAATAGTAAAATTAAACTTACATTACATTTTCCTCTATCCCTAGCACTAAATAAATAGGCATAATAAAACCATAAACCATTTATGATTTTTCATTTATGCTTACTAGAAACCACTAGCAAGTTATTCCCTTCTATTTCTTTGCATTTATCCTCTACCATTGCTATGCATTTATTCCCTTCTATAGCTATGGATTTATTCTTTTCTTCGCTAGAGCAGTGTATTTATTCTTTGCTCCACTACAACTATGCATTTATTCTCTACTCCACTACATCTTTACATTTATTCTCTTCACCACTATATCTTTAGAAGATGTGTGTTAACACACAACTTGTTATCCAAGCTAATGTAAATTCCAAAGCTCAATCCTCAAAACTCTATAGATTTACAATGGATGTTGCAGGTGTACATTGGAAAATGTTGCAATAACATTGAATGCCAAGTATGATACTAGTTGTGTTCCCACACTATTGGTGTTGATTAGTATTAACATGCCCATGAAGTCGAATAATTGTGACATTGTTTCTTAAGATAATGGGTAAATAGTTCAAGTTTATTCCGAATGATTCCGGCTCCTTCTGCGTCAATTTTTCGAGTGATTTCCAGGCATGACTATCACTATTTTCCATACTTGAAGATGTCAAAGTGTTATCCGCATAATGGAATGGTCTTAGTTGCCTATAACAAAGGACACTAATTTTATATATTATATAATACAACATTTTAATCATAAAATATAAAATACTTATATTCATGTATATGAATATTTCAATACTTATATTCATGTATTTTAATTTTACAAATAAATCGGTAAGGGCCTATCCACCACGTGGCATTTTTTTTTTAAATATCTTGTTATGTTTCTTAATTTTGTTTCGTATACTCCAAATCACTCTCATTTAAAACATTAGTTTTTCTTTGAAAATGATATGTTAATTACTAATATAATACTTCCATCACAATGATGTTAAACACAATAATGTAGAAAGAAAGAAGAAAATAGAGGAATCCTCGGGGATATCATTTTCATCATAAATCCAAAAAAAATTGCATGTAACATGCACAATCGAAAATACACGCATTAATGAATATTCATCAAAATTTTGAATAAATGTAAGTTCATATTTAGTTTTTAGATGAATACATTTAGCTTGATATCGAGATATTTTTATTAACTCATAAAGACCTCAATCTAGAATTTCATTGAGGTATTTTGAAATCTTTTTTAACCTTTCATTAAGTTTTATGATGGTGATGATGATGGTTAACATTCACTGAGACTAAATTATTTAGTTTTTTTAATAATTTTATTTCTATTTTTATAAAATTATTAAGATAATATTTCCTAAATAACCATACCTTGATGAGTTAAAAAGTTAGGAAGGTTGATATTGTAAAAAATGTTTTAGAATTGTGTTCTAATGTAGGTGTATGGAGGACATTCTAAGAGAAGATGTTTTTCATCTTCAACCATCTTAATGTCACAAAGATGAAAAATTATTTCGACCCATGATGTTTTAGAAATTGTCCAATGCCTTGTTTCACTATGGAGTGCGTGAGAACTTGTTCTTATTTTAATAATGTTGATTTTCTTCTTTACGCAAGTCAAAACAAAGAGATACTTTTGATATTCTATATTAGGGTTGCTAATCTCATTATGGTTTCTTATTTTTCTTTATCCTCTAATTATTGTAGCACCACAATTTCTCCTTAAATTTAGATGTAATAATATTTTTAATATTATCGTTATTCTATAGTGTGATCTATTCATTTGTTCCCCAATTATTTATCCATGACTTGAAATCTTTATGCCAACCTTAAGATACATGCGGTTTTGACTGGAGTTTGAAGAAATCTTAGGAAGTCTCTTGTCTTTCTTGTTATTTATCTTGTTCTTGTACATTAGATGCATAGTCATGACCATGCTCTTAGTGGGGGAAATACATACTTCTATGAGGAGGATAGATTAGGACCATATTGCCTTTAATTTTTAGATTATAAATTGTTATGAAACACTTTTGAATTTGCTCTAACTTTCTCCATATTTCTATAGAGATGTTGCAGCCCTAAACTTCACAACGATATAAGATAACACTAGTGACGAGAGTCTCAAAGAGAAGTTTCTTCTTATTCCATAGAAAAAGGTCCACTGATTTGCAAGTGTTTTCAAGTCCATAATAAAATTTCCACCCTCTATTTATCATTTTCTCAGTGTTATAGATCTAGTTGAACTTGTGTTGAAGATAGGTTCTAAGATATTAGTATGAAGTCACTTTCTCCAAATTGTTGTTGTCATACATGAAATTAACATATGTGATATTTTTGGATTTAATTATCATAACCTTTATTTTCTCAATGATAATAGTCATACCCATATTAGAGTACAAATCCTTGAGAATTTTTAGTTTCTTGTTGAGATCATAGGGATGTCTCACCATAAGAACCTTAACATCAATGTAAAGAAGAAGGATGATAAGTATACTAGGTAGAGTCAGGTCAAAACATCTAACCCCCTTTGTGTAGGATGTTTTTTAACAAGGGTAGGGTACAAGGGAAAACATTGATTGAGGGATTAACATTTAAATGTCTAGCCCCCTTTGTGTAGGATTTTTTTATAGATGCAACTTCTAGTTGGTGAAACCCCTTCATGTTCATCTCTGGATTCATCAGTGAATATTCTATACAATGACATATCATTTTCATATTTTCAATTTGATATTATATTTTTAATTTCATTTTCTTTTGAAATTTATACTTCAAAAAAATTCCACAGTTCCAAAGGAACCTAGAAAAGAAACAATAATATAAAACACTACACAATCAAAAAAATATAAAAAATCCCATGTATGTCTCCTCTTCAAAAGAGTATTTTAGTTTTTAAATTAATGTAAATAGTAAGAAAAAGGTTTATGAGAACACAAAAGTGTATAAAATTTATTTGAAATATTGATTGATTATATTATAAAAATAATAAAAATAATAATTTTTCAAAAATATATATATATATTTGGAACCTAGAAAAGAAACAATAATATAAAACACTACACAATCAAAAAAATATAAAAAAATCCCATATATGTCTCCTCTTCAAAAGAGTATTTTAGTTTTTAAATTAATGTAAATAGTAAGAAAAAGGTTTATGAGAACACACAAGTGTATAAAATTTACTTGAAATATTGATTGATTATATTATAAAAATAATAAAAATAATAATTTTTCAAATATATATATATATATATATATATATATATATATATATATATATATATATATATATATATATATATTAATTTAATAGATAATGTTGATTTATTCATTCACCATATAAAAAAAAATCTTTTATTAATTTGTTATATAAAAATATGAAAAAATCTTAAAAAATTATATAAAAATGAAAAAAATGATTTTTAGTTTTTGATGTACAAAAATATAATATAGATTCAAATATGGTTTAGTAAAGTTGGTACACTTAATTATTTTAAAAACAATCAAAGTGAAGATGATATTTTATGTTCTTTATTAAATATTAATAAAAATAATAAAAAAAATTCAAAACCA
>JASDQU010102590.1:2025-14051 GCA_032191745.1 Picea mariana | reverse complement strand
TTTGATTTTGGATTCGGTGAAACGAGTTTCAAATAAATACAATGTCCCTTCAACTTCACAAAAGGGTCTTGAATCACCTTACCTCGAAGCATCAAGATATCCCATAAGCGAATGTTGTTAATTTACACCTCTTATATGTCTTATATTTTTAACCTTCACTAAGTTTTAAAATTTTTTATGACGTTAAATATTAATTATTCCACTTTGAACATTGAAAGATAGATATGGTGAATATAAAAAATAAGAGAGTTTCCACATAGTGAAATCCCATGCAATAACCAGATTAAGAAAAAAATGAAGAGTAGGAGCGTGGGCGTTTGTAGTTGTGGCTAGGTTTTTCTCTAGTGGTCGTCCCTGGTCTTTGTTTCCACACTCATCTCTAGAACCCTGGTCATCATCCTAGGTTGTGTTGTTTGTTTGTCTCTAGAATCCTTAATGTCAATTTGTCGTTGTCATCTCTGATTGCTTTTGTGCGTCGTTGGTTTTTGATGATGTGCTCATAACGAATTTTGATGGTCACGGCCAGCCTCTTCAATTTCTGTGGATTAGAACCTATCTGAAGTATCATGGACATGCCCTTCGTCGACGTGGGCATGTGTGCCAAACGAGCAGATTCCATCCCTAGTTTGGACTTATTAGGGAAATCTATGGAAAAATAGAATTATATTATCCTGACAAAGCTCAGTCTAGTCGGTAAGTTCTTAGGCCTTTGGCCTAGTCCTAAGGTAGTTATAGAATGGATATTTAAGAATTGGCATGAGCAAGACCCCTTCGATTTTTTTTGTGGGAAAGGATTTTATGTATTTATTTTTAAAACCATTGAAGATCAGGACCATATCTTCAGATCTGGCCCTTACTTCTTAGGTTCCAGGGAAATGTATCTTTCCCATTGGCACCTCGAATTTAACCCATATATGGAGATCTCTTTTGCCCCTGTTTAGATTAGACTTCCACACCTCCCCCTTATTTTTTGTGGCAAAGCCACCTTTGAATCTGTTAGCACTTATTCTTGCAAGGGGATGTTTTTCCTTTGAAGTTGGCCATTGGGTGACCAAATGCAAGAAAAGGGGTTTAAAAACCCACCATATGCATTTTTATCCAAAGTCGGGGCGCGATTATGCAAAGGTGCGCACATACCTGGTCGACGAAAAGCCATCAAGCATAGGCTTAGTCTTAGCCGTCGGATCTAGAGATAATTAGATCGGCAGCCATTGGGCGATCGGGATTACAGAGTTGCGCAAAGTTTATCATCAGACTAAGGCCCAAAATCGTGAGATCTAGGCCGTTCATTTCAGAGGGACATGTGGCGCACTATCAACATAGTCGTGATTTCACGAATCATGAGGTCGAGAGTCGATCACATCAGAGACTCCTGAAACGCAAAATCACGAAAAGATTGCAGTTGTTGATCAAAGGAGAGAGTTGGACCATTGGATCGGTTTTTTGTGATTTCATGAGTCGGGAAGTAAGAAAGTAGAGTCTTGAAGACTCGCAAAACGCAAAGTCGCGAAATGATTTGAGTCGTCCAACTAGGGGAGCATGTGGTAGCAGATAAGCGAAATCGTGATTTCGCATTTCAGGGGTTTTAGCATGGATCAAGGCACGAAACCCCAAGTCCTTAAATGTCGATCGACTATGTCCTAATGGTTGATGTCCTGAAGTTTCGATTGTCGATATGTCGAAGTCTTGAAACCTGGGATTCATGGGAGTCGTCTGATCCAGAGGATCATGTGGCACCTGATCAGATATGTTGCAGTTCCATGGATCGAATTACCTAAAGGCAGGAGTGTGGAAACTCCCAATAGCCGAAATCATGACTAGCGCCTGGGAATTAAGCACACGATCGCAACCCAGGGTCACATGCAAGGCTAGGTAAATGGAAAGGAGTTGCGCCAAAGGGCTCGAAGCGCATGTATTGATTGCAGAAGAAGAGCAGCAAGGCTCGAAGCGTCGAGATTGATTTGAAGAAGTCAGGGCACCGCCTGGGGCATTCATGGATGTGAGAACTCATCTCGATCCCAATGAAGCCAATTAATGGAAATAGAGGGTGGTGGTTGAAGCCTCGTTTCACCCCATTAATGGAAAGAAATAAAGGATGGTCGTGGTGGCTAGATGACAGCCTAGAGCTCCTCTGTAAATGGGTTTTCCTGCAAAGTCCATACTGTTTTAATTTCACGTCTGACAGAGGAAAACATGTGCATTCTGACAGGAGGAGGAGGAAATGCAAAGCTTTGAATGCAATGGTCCAATCGTATCCCTGAGGGCCATGAGCAATTCCGAGTATTTATACTCAATTTTGATACTTTGTAAGGGTGGTCAATGGTTGAGCTAGGCTCCTGTATTGTAAATTTTTGAGGAAGCACTAGTTCCTCTGGTTATGCATATGTATTTGAGACTTCTTGTTTAATGAAAGTCAGCTTCTTTCTGTATCTTTGTAAACAACTATGTTAAAACATTCAGAATTGGAGGATCCAGTCGAGGGTAGTTATGTTGTTGTGATGTAAGTTTGATCACTGCAATATTTTCACCAGTTTTAATCAGTTTCTTGTGTTATCTTTTCCCTCTTACACTAAGTAGCTCAAAATTGGAGGATCCAGTCGAGTTGTTACAGTAACATTGTCATGTAGGTTTTATCATCATGTTGTTATAACTATGTTGTTTAGGCATATCTTAGTGTCTGAAACTTCGGGTCCAAGAGGATCTTGTTCTTGAATCTTTTCTTCCTTAGGCTGTTGGAAGACCGGATGTCCATATAAGACTCTTACATTTTCTCACCAAGTCTTCCCTCTGATCATTTTAAACTCAACTTCCTAACTGGAGTTAGATCAAGACCTCACTTGCTTATGTTTTGCCTGGTCTGGGATTCTGAGTTAAAGCGATATTCTCTTGGGTCTGTGCCCATTCGACCACCCTTATTCATTCATTGTGACATATAAAATTGATGGGTATCAGGCTTACCTCTGCCACAATCCAGAGATGACTTTTGGTGCTAACAGAATCCATTGGGAATAAACTGAGTCGATTTATAACCCATTTTGAAATATCTACACATGCGCTAGAATATGTGTAGAAATGGATTTTTCAAGGGGATTGTGAGAGGCAATTCAGCTCAATGTAGATGGCTAGAATCATCTTTAGGCCTTGGAATATGAGTATCTTTCAAATGTAACAATTGTCATGAATATGGGAACTTCATCAAAAGCTATCCCAAAGCTAAAGAATCTCAACCATTGCAGAATAATGTGGATCAAGGATTCAAGCAAGTTTCAAGAAATGATAAGAAACAACATCCCAAGGGAGCTCATCCTAACTACATATCTCAATCTCACCCATTTATTCCCTCCAATAATATATTTGCAGTTTTGGAATCTCAAGAGGAAGAATCAGAGAACTCTCTGGAGAAAGTTCCTCATCAGAACAACTCAGAAATCAAATCTGAGCAGCCAATAAAACAACAAAAGAATCCAAAAAACACAGCTAAAGGACATGCGACCCTGATATGGGGTAGTGCATCTTCGCATGGGAAGAATCCAGATCCTATGGATAGGCCACCAATTGGAGCTTATGATACTCCCCTCAATCCTTCTATGGGAGTGGAGATGGGAGTTGTGCTGGCGGAGAAGATATTTAATATCAGATAACTTTTAATGTCAAGATATTATTTAATGTGTAATTACATATTTATCATATATTGATATAATTTTTGTAATTTGCATCCTATTAAAAAAAGGAAATATTTTCATCACATATAAAAAAAATTGAAATATTCTATGTGGGAGTATTTCTCATTTTCATTTTAGGTACCTCCTTCAACCCATAAAGAGTGTCTTCCCAAATGTATACTTCCTCAAACAAACTATTAAAAAAATAGTCTTAACACCCGTTTGGTATAAAGACCAACCGAAAAGTTGTATGGATAGATTTTCAAAAAATTGTTGGAATATTACAAATTCAATGAAGCATACATATTCATAATCATAATAATAAAATGATCAAATCATAATGAAAGAGCTTCAACTTCCGCTCTTCCGACCACGTGCCGCCCTCTCCTCGGCCGTTTCCTCCCTTCCTTTTGTGCTCCATGTGACCTACGGCCGATCCGTTCTCTGAACTGGAAGCAGAAGCGAAAACGAGGGGGCAGTTAAGGAGAGCCCTGGCTCCGCGGATTCTGAAGGCGGCGCGGTCATATGCTATAGCGGCCTCTTCGGCGGTGATGAAAGTGCCGAGCCAAACCCTGGTCCCCTTCTTGGCGGGGTCCCGGATTTCAGCTGCGAATTTACCCCATGGCCTTTTCCTGACTCCTCTGTAGTGTCTGCCCTGGCTCATCTCTCCCTTCTCCTCCCGTGCCTGTGGCTTTACCTTTACATTTACCACCTCTGCGCTTCTTATGACTGTGGATACAGAAGAAGAAGTAGAAGATTGTTGTTCTGTAAATTCATTCTCACTGTCTTCTGATGCTGCCGCTATTTTGGCATGGGCCACTGGCGGTGGCGGTGGCCGTAGCGGTGGCGTGGATATAATCCCAGGTGACTGTGGCGGTGGCGTGGATATAATAAATGAAAATGAAAAATCTACATTTAAAATAAGAAAAATAAAAAAATTATGGTTAATGAAATGGGATAATTCTTTTCAACAAATTGACAAATATTTAAAACAAAACACAATCTACCAAAATTCAAATCTATCCTATGCTCTTCAATGTCATAAGAAGCTTCTTTTATTTCCATCATAAGAAGTTACTTTAGAGTGCATGCGGATGGAATAACGCTGATAAGTAGATTGCTTCCTTAGTAAAGACATTTTAAAGGATCATAGAAATAAAGGTCTTAAAGAATGTCTTTATATTTTTGGAGTTATCTAGTGTTAGTCATTTTGATAATCATGTTGATGAATTATGAAAAATGACTCAAAATATAATGGGATTTGGTCATCATCATGGAATTTACTTTTAAAATTCTCCATAGTCTTGAATTATTTCTTTAAGACATCTAAAAATTTGATTTTTCAGATAAATAAGATAAATAAATGTATCTAATGATTTTAAGAGACTTATCAATCTAGAATCTTGGGACCAAACACCAAATCATAAGACTTGAGCTATCTTAAACTAAGGACAAACCAAGTGGACACAAAGCCTAAGGTTTCAAAATAGGGGTTGGAAGCAAAGTGTGAATAGATACAATGCAGTATGTAGTGGGCAGCCCAAAGACTCATGATATTATACTCTCTCTGGATGCATCACAAATAAATTGAACAGACGAGATAGGTTGCAATGAGGGAGTAAGCAATATTTGGCATTTCAAGTTTTGCAACCCCAGTTACTACCTTTCTAATCCTTCAGAACTAAGCCTTGATGTTGAATCACATAATGATGCCAAATGAGGGTCTATAAGGCAGTGCCCCCACCAAAGGCTTTGCTAATACAAAAATTGAAACTTACAAAGTCTTATTTTTTCATGATAAACTATTAGGATTCTCTTGAGGGGTGTAATGGGGGGTCGAAGGGCCCACTGGAGTAGTAAAATTATAGTTATGATGGCCATTGAATGTAAAGTGGACTTGGTCCACAATGGTTAGTATTATTAAATGTGGCTCACTAGCTAGTTAACATGGAATAAATGTAATGTGGCCTCATTAAACAAGGTCTGTTAGGTAGTTAGGAGGTGGTTATGATTAGGGTTTTATGGATAGCTATAAATAGGGATGGAGTCCTCCTCATGGAGCACTTTTTTGGAGTATTCAGTATTGGATCTTAGCTCATTAAGAGTGTTAGGGTCCTACCCTAACCTTCCTACTTTAATTCACTTAGGAGTTAGATAATATATGTATGTGACTATCTTCTCTTAATAACACCTATTACATAATAGTGGATATTTATTTAACATAAAGGTTCTACTATTGATACAAAATGGATTCAAAGAAGCGAATGGTTGTAAGACTCAGTACAGTACCTGCAAGTGAAATTAGGAGATTTATGAAGATTAGATAAAAAAATTAAAAACAACACCAATGTAAAAGTGAAAAAGACAAAAGTGAAAAGGAAAAGTAGAATTAAATGAAAAAGAAAAATCAAATAAGAGAGAAAAGAGTGAGGAATGGGAAATGAAAGGTCATGACTATTGGCCTTCCTCTTACCCCGTCTCTCTCTATTTATTTTTATACTTTCACTATCAAAGGGTTTTTTGGCCAAAGAAAGAAGAGGATGCATATGGAGCAATAAGTTGCTTTGTAACCAAAGATCACTGAAATGAGAACTTAACAAACATTTGATGTTGGTTTTCCCATTTGAGTAAAATCGTTGTCTATTGTGAATTAATGGTTGTGTGAATTCATTGTTGCATGTTATAATTTAGTTTCTTGTTTTAGTTATAGGTTATTGTTAGGACTCCCATTAAATTAAATACTCATTTAATGTGGTTGTTCTTAGAATCAAATAGTTGATTTCAATTAGTTGTTTAAATGATGCACATGGAAAACCCACAACCAACGTATGATGGACTCTCGTTGTAACCAAATGAAACAATGGCATACTTTGACCTTAGTTGTATTTTTCCATGGCTTGATTTTGTTGCCATTTGATTGATATGAGTTTTTAAATCTGAATCAAACAAATTCCTGCAATGTGTGGTGAATTGCAATAGATAAAAAACAAAACCATAAGTTCATTTCTTAAAAGAGATTGACAAATATGGTTGCAGAGATATTGTCTTCCCCTGTCTAGTTTCTAGTTCTTCCCCTCATATCTAACATTATAATCCCCCTCAGACCATTGGCATTGTTCCTAATCAAATTCTTTGCTACTGGTAAAATTTGGAAGAAGCATTGGCTGGCCAAGAGGTTGTGGTCATCCCCTGGACCATTAATAGTTCCTACAACCTTTCACTGAGATGTACACATCACTATTGAGTGTCTAACTCATTATTAATACTAGAGAAATTCACTTGTTTTTGTTGTTTGTGCACTAATTTGAAGTTTCCACTACACTAGCCAACAACATTTGGCTGAGGACTTGAATAAAATATTTCCCAAGAAAAGCAAATATGGAGTGGAAGCTTGGTTAAATTTCACACATGCTTCATAGATCTTTTTCAATAAGTGTATGCATATCCTATTTTGGATCATTGAAATGGAGTCATTTGTTATTCCAACTGCTAGATAAAATAAGCAAAACTACGTACATGGGAATTAATTATTGGTGTATTTTTTTATTTAATCGCTATACTACTCTCAATCCTATTAATTCTTCAACATCTCAAAGCATATAATAATCTCGTGGAATGAAAATAGATTTTTGGTATGCTCTTCATGGTATATGTATATGCTAGTAAATCTTGATTCAAAGTAATAATAAATAATTGATTTGTTTTTGTCAAATCCGAGATAAGGTTGTTAAGGAGAAATCATTCTTGGAGGGTTTATAGAGTGATTAAAACTAGATAATTAATGGAGTATATGAAGAAGTACCAAGACTGATTTCTTAATGGACATTAGCTTGATTACACTTGAATCTCAGGTGTGCTAGAGAGGTAATTTAAGTTTGTTTTTGGACTAAAATTTATTATACCAAAGTGCATCACTAATTATTGAAACTAGAACCTTGTATCTTCTATTAGTGGGGTGTAAATGACATGTGTATTTTTGGTTAATGATCTTTTAGAAAGAGCTAGAACATATAGATACAATTGGATGGGCGTAGAACTATTGAGATATAGTGATTCTTGCAAAATAAGTGATTAACATTATATCACTCCATTTAACCTCTTACATCATGTTTACATTCAACTGAATGTTCTTCTTTTAAAAGAGAAAGGTGAATGGAGGATTTAGCAATGGGATTGTATCCATGATGGATTTTTTCCCAAATAAGAGTAGGTGTCTATGTGTGTGTGTGTGCATGCGAGCCTGCACGTGCCCTTCAAAGCATTTAAAACATGAAAGAAATCAAGCCTTGAATCCAACAAGCATACCATCCTCATGTTGGATATGTGTTATATTATTTGCATGACTAGAACCAATGTCTACGTTGTGTCGGGTACGTAGGGGGCAAGAGGGGGTTGAAGGGGGATGAAGCCCCCAAAAAACTATTTTTTTCCTTGGTTTTTGTGTCCATTTTTGGGCAATCCTCGATTTTCACGTCCATTTTTGGGCATTTTTTGGCACATGGTTTTTCGTCGATGGTTTTCTATTTCCAGTTAAGGAATTAAGGTTGTTGACTAATCCATTTTATTGGATTAGGGTTTTGGATACCACTGGATCCTATATGTATATTGTATTGTAAACAATGTATGAGGTGAATAAATATAGAATATGTTGGTTTTCCCTATTTGGGTTTTCAGGGGGGAATCTGTGTAATGTGTGTATTTTCCATTGTAACTTTTGTGCTCTTTTATTGAAAATTTGTTTGCAATAAAATATTGTACAAGTTTAAAATCTACACCTCACATGCATGTTGAAGGATAGTGAGCATAGAGGTTTGTAGTTGGTTTTTTGTGTGTAGGTTACATTAAGAAAATACATCTTGTGCAATATAGAGAAATAGAGAACAAATTGTAATTTCCACAGAGGAACCGTGTTGGTGAAGTGAATGGGCTATAAGTCCCTCATTTATGGAACAACTATATTTAATAAGACCTATTAGGTAGTTGGTACTCATTAATAAGGAGACATAAGTAGTTAGGTTTTTTCTATTGAGAATCTACTTAAAGATATATGAGGATATGGAATGTTTAGTCGAGTATTGGTGTATTGGGAGTTATGCTCCATAAAAGGTCACCCCACCTTAAAAATAAAGTGAACATTTATTTCCTTCTTTTGATAATCACTAATACAAGAGTATAGTTTTCATAGATCATTTTATTTGTCCCTTGTGTCATGTTTTCTGCATTTATATTCTCTATATACTTAGTTTTTGTTTCAAACATAGGGTTTAAGGAACACTACAACTACAATCATATCTCTTTCATGATCCATCACAGATTCAAACTTTAGAAACTTTTTTTAGGCTAGAGACATGTTTCAACATATTTAAATAACACAAAGATATATCATTCAACATGTTAATCTATGATAAGAGAAGAATACATGCATAAAACACAAGTTTTTTCACCTAGTTCCACACCCTTATAACGTCTATTGGCACCCCTTCAAGTAGTACTACATAAAACATAACATGTATACAAAATTTCCTTCCACGTACCCTTGTATATACTAGAATCCTTCTAGGTACACTTGAAATTGGCCTTACATAAATGAACAACCATTCTATTTCTATCATACATGGAGAACAACACCCAAGGAGATCACTTTCGCATACTAGGGAATCAAGTAGTGTAGCTAAGGGTATGGTCTATCCTCCTTAGACAGATTCATGAAATATCGATCAAGTACAATTGTTGGAAACTCTTCAGTATATCAGAGACTTATATCAATTGGCATTCCCTTATCCTTAGAACCCTGAAAACCCTAGCCTTTGTAATTCACCTATGAAATTCATACTATTGTTCCCCTCTCTCATTAAGTGGGCCAAAAGTCAGGGTATAATGTGAAATATACACCTTCCTACACCACTTTAGGCCTTCAAGCCAATTCTCGAGTTAGAGGGGGCTACCCTCAATATTTCTAAGGAATATTTATTATTTGTCACCAAAAAAACCTATTTAATTTATGAAGCTTAGAAGAAATTTATAATAGAGATTGATGGTTCATGAAATTAACCTCTATTAGAGATTTGGAAAGGTGTTATGATATCTTTCAATGACCAAGAAAACAAGCTATTTAAAACTGTAGAATATAATATCTTTCATTGGGACTTTTTCGAACCCTTCTTCATATTTTTCTTGTTTGGATTTTGGTTGTTCCTCTTGTTTGTTTAGAGGGAAATCCATGAACATGTGTCCATGGTCATGAAAATTACGGCATATAAAGGGTATATGTTCATAATCAATTGTTTGGATCCACTCTGTATCCCTGAATAGGAGGCCTATATAAGCTGGTAAAGCCTTTGAAACATCAAGATAGACACAAATACGAGAGTATGAAGTGCACCTTCCTTTATGGGTGGCATATGCTATTTGGACAAAGGATCCAACCATGTTTTTGATTCCTTCTAGAATCTCTAGATGGTAGTATTCTTATGGAAGAGAGTATAAACAGATCCAAACCAGGGCTGCCTTAAAGTCCTACTTTTGTGGGCTAAAATTTTCTTTCTAGATGCGTAGGTAAAGGCCCATTGAATTGAAGAAATATAGACCATTTTGAAAGACTCTTTCACAATCTTCTTGGAGGCTAAATATTGTCATAAAAAATTCTTTCAATCCTAGTTTCAGATCCACATTTCCTTTAGGCTTTCAACGGGTTTGATCCACCAGAGGGGGGCCTTTTCTGAGGGCTAGAGTCCCACAATGTACTGTGAGTATTAACCATATCTATGATTGCATATTATTATTCATTTTTTAACAGAAACAAAATATTCTTTTCTATTCAAATCTTACTATGGTTTAGATACAAATTTTATGATCATTTCTTCTATCTGAAAGTTAAATAGTATTTGTCATAGATACATTATTTCACTATTCAGTCTTATTTCTTCTGTCATCATATTTACAAATTTAAAGGTGACTGAAAAAAAAAAAAACAAAAAAAACTTTGCCTTCTAATCTTTATCCATTATATATTCCAAGACTAGTAAAACAGGCCCAAACAAAGCAACAAAACACTCTATNATCCACCAGAGGGGGGCCTTTTCTGAGGGCTAGAGTCCCACAATGTACTGTAAGTATTAAGCATATCTATGATTGCATATTATTATTCATTTTTTAACAGAAACAAAATATTCTTTTCTATTCAAATCTTACTATGGTTTAGATACAAATTTTATGATCATTTCTTCTATCTGAAAGTTAAATAGTATTTGTCATAGATACATTATTTCACTATTTAGTCTTATTTCTTCTGTCATCATCTTTACAAATTTAAAGGTGACTGAAAAAAAAAAAAACAAAAAAAACTTTGCCTTCTAATCTTTATCCATTATATATTCCAAGACTAGTAAAACAGGCCCAAACAAAGCAACAAAACACTCTATTCTAAGAAAGATCAACCAAAACAAAGTTAATCAATTTCATGGATGCCTTGAAATAATTTCCTAGCCAGAAACATCTTAAGGATTAAAACATATCTAACTTGTTTTATCCTACTTTATTCTCCTACAAAGATGTGATCATATTAAAGTCCTAACCTATGATCCAATTTTTCTCTTGAATGGTTAATCCCAATAGATGGATAAAGTCAAAAAATAGTTTTTGAGGGTAGGTTTAGGAGGGCCATTGACATTAATGATATGGACCTAACCTTAGGCTCCTATCACAATATAGTTGGCTAATATGAGCCACGTTCTTTCCATCATAATTTCCTAAGCGATCTAATTGGGGTTCTAAAGAAGTGTCAATCCTCCTCGTGCCCCATCAACTTCCACAACTGATACCTTGCATCCTTTCGAACATTTATTAGCTATAGTTTCTATATTGTTTCCATTACATTTACTTTCGTGCAACCTAAAAATTCTTGTTTTTCCTTGATAGTCTATTTCCTCAAGAGATGATGTTTGGAAGGAGCATTTAGACCTCTAATGTTCTAGGAGATGAAATTTATCTTAAACTTTGGGTTGAGAGGAGAAGTACTTATTTTCTAATCATGTGGATTTTCTAAAGTCGACTAGTATCCCGCCTGCTTCCTCCATCGTATGTTTTGTTGTTTTCCTTCACTTTTCTTCTTGTTTTAGATTGGTCTCTTTTGTGGTTTAATAAGGTTAATTTAAATACCCATCCCAACTACAACATTGTGTCTCTATGAAGTGTTTCCTAGAATTTCCTTCAATTTCATTAGATCTCTTTGGAGTCATTGGAGTTGATGTTCCATAAGATTTTTTAGGTGTTGTTCCCCATGCATGGCTATCAAGGATAGGATATCTATTTCTATTTATTCTAGCTCCATTTCCTATAGGGTGTTATCCTATTCTAGGTCCTATT
>JASDQU010102589.1:316806-338939 GCA_032191745.1 Picea mariana | reverse complement strand
TTCTAGCCTATAAAAGAAGGGTTAGGGGTCCCATTTGAAAGGAGGAGAATCATAGTAAAGAAACTATACCCGATTAAGCATTCCCTTTGTCCCAACCTTTAGCCATCCTTGTGCAAAGAGAAGTATAGAGCAAAGAAGTTGGAAGACAGTGGAAGAAGAGCCCAGGACCAGGATCAAGGAGCAGTGGCCGAATTTATCATTGTAAGGTATCATTATGAAGTTAATAAAATAATTGTTTTTCCCATCCCGCCATATGAGATTGTCATTATTGGAATATTGTTTGTATGATTGATTCAATATCTAACCTATTAGTTCATAGATCAAATGCATGTAGAGTTCTTTTTTTGTCTTTAGTGAATGCAGGTCAGCATTGTGAGGAGAGTTGCAGTCAAAGAACGACCAAGCACGAAAAGGGATCGACATCAAAACATGAAAAATAAGGCACTTCAACTTAATATCTTGAGCCTTGTATTTACATATGAGTAATGGGGTTTAGGCATGGGATGATGGTAAAAAGTAAGAATCTTTAGGTCATTTCTGCATGCATGATAAAACCCTTAGTGCTAGTCTGTAGGAGGGATTTCCCACCCACAACAGAATTGGCGAGTGTACTGGGGATCTCTAGGGTTTCTGGGAATGTTTTTTCTTGGGTATTTTTAAAAACTGGTTTCATTACTTGTTTTTAAAGTTTCTGCAAAAGTCTGAGCTAACAGAGATTCTGGTCTTCCATACCAGTTATCTCTTTTTCTTTGCTTGAATGCATCTTTTTTTCAAGACCCACAGAGGTACACGTGGCCTGTATAAGGTATGCATGCGTGTACCCATGCCCTACCCTCACATAGCCTGCATGTACATGCTAACTGAGGAAGTGTCAGTCGCATGTATGATTTCAGAAAATTTCTTTTAAAGAGGCAGTCATCCTCTCCCCTGTCAGAAGTAATCCTTCTCAGGGGTTTTCTGGAACTCATTCTAGTCTCTGCTTTTTTCATTTTTGTAGCTTAAGTCTCACCTCAGTTTGGTTTTGTTCTATGANNNCTGTCAAAGTAAGTTTCTGGGTCTTCAAGAGATTTTGGTTCTCAATACCAGCAGTCTTTTCCAGTTCTTGATTGCTTGTTGTTTCATTTTTTGAAGAGTTGCAGAGGTACACACGGCCTGCATAAGGTCTGCATGCATGTACACATGCTCTGACCTTACACAACTTGCATGCACATGCTGGTTGTTGAACTGTCAACAACGTGCCTGTTGAGAAAATCTTTTGGTTTAAGGAGAGGCAGTCATCCTTTCCTTTTCAAGAGTTATACCTCTCAGGGTTCTTGTTCTCTGTCATAGCAGTTTTAGCCTAGGTTGGATTCCAGCATAGCTTTCTTTTTCATTGAAAGATTTCTTGTGTTTCCTAGCTTTTTAAACTTATTTTTAGCTTGAAATTTTAAGAAAAATGAGTTGCATTTTGAAAAAAAATCCCCCCTCATGGCCATGAATCGTGCATTCATCAATTTCTTTTAGAATCTTTTATTATTTCTTCTTTGATTGGAAGAAAATATAAAAAAAAATTATTAGTTTGTTAGATCTCTTTCTTTCCTAGCATTTTCTTTGCATTGTTATTTGAAAAAGAAAAATAAATTAGCATAGCGTTGTGTTTTCTTCTAATTTTAAAAGCATTTCAAAAAAAAAAAAGAAAAAAATAAGAAATATAATCATTCTTTGCTAGTGTTCATGTAAGTTTCATCATTTTTTCACAAGAGTCTTAACACCATCAGTTGCACTACTGTACCCTTTTGAGTAAATAAAGCCAGTAAAAAGAATGCTAATTAAAATCAACTAGACTTTATGTTTTATAGGGTTCATCAACTAGTCTAGGCTAGAGCCTTGATTTAGGTTGGAGAGGAAACTCTTCAAGGCTGCAAAACATACATAAGAGTCTGTGATAGGGAGTGTCAAAGTCCAGTATCATGAAAATTATCTGGGACCCCCCTCTAGCACAGGGGCTAAATACGAGGTCGCGTGCATAAAGGTATTGGAGATAACCCCTCCAAAGTTGGACCAATCGTAGTGGAGAACACATATAGAGGGCTTGTCTTGGGGTTCCGTCGATTACATTTTCCACGGAGCTTCGTGGGTCTCGAATCTGTTCGAGATCCTCAGTTGTCATTTGGATCACTTGCCTTCGATACCCTTGATAGGTTTTGGGCTCGATACCCTACTCATTTTGGTCTACCCGACTTTCGACTGTACCTGCCTGGTGACTGTTCGTGCTCTGGCAACCTAGTTGCCTATATTTTTTAGGGACTTACATAGGTGACTACGGGGGTATACCGCGGTACCTAGGGCAGACATCCAACCATGATTTGTAGAGTATACCCAGAGGGTGCTTCTGTATTCGAGTTGCACTTGCACCGGTAAGTTGTTGTAGTGTTGGTTGGTGTAACTATTCTTCCAACTAGTTAGTCATTTGCTTGATTTTCCTTTAGGAGTTTTTCTAGTATGTGCTCTATGCTCCCTAGTTTTCCATAGTGAGTTATTCAATCATTTCTTTGGTTATTTTACCTAGGGTGGTAGACTGCCCACTCTACCATTCGTGAGGAATTTTTGGTCTTCCACTTAGAAACGTGGAGCCGCCTCATTATAGGTGTTGTTTTGATACCACTGGTTCACCAGAGTCAGTGTGTGAGACTTTTACAGACTTGAACGACACTGCAAGGGGAGAACCTGTGAAAAAGATATTCATGGCTAAAGTTCTTGATGATACCAACCAAGGAACCCCTTTGCAAGGGGATTCTTGTGCTTTTCCCTTCTTCAGAAATGTTGGTGTCCCTTTGATGGCCACTTTGTACATTCCTGGGTTGAATGTGGGACTACTGGTTTGGTTGGGTACCATTCCAAATGTCCTAAATTCTCTTGAAACTTCTCAATTAAGCACCTTAAGTCATGGGCACCCTGTTGATGTTTCTTTGTCGGTAAAGTCTTCTCCTCCTCCTTCTCCCGCCTCTGGTGAAAGTACAGTTACTAGTAACCGGAAGTCTAAACGAAATAGACAGAGGAAGAATAGGAAGGAGAAATCACCAACCTTTGTGAGTCATGTTGGAGATAGGTCGACAACCTCTGCAAGTCACGTTGAAGACCAGCACCCAGCCTATGGAAGTTATGCTAGGGGAACAAACCCACCCTCTGCAAGTCACGCTGGGGGAAAAGTCCAGTCACTGCTAGTCATACTGGTAATAGGTCTGTAGCCTCTGTAATTCATGTTATCGACCCATCACTAATCTTTGCAAGTCATGTTGGAGATGTTAAAACAACCACTTCTAGTCATGCTGGGGGCATTAATTCTGTTGAGAAACCTAGACAGATAGGATGTAAGCCTAAGTTCCCTTGTAAGCTTTGCAAGGGAGATCACCTTACTCATTTGTGCCCTGACATTCAAGAGGTACAAATATTGTGGTCCCTGTCTGCAAGCTTTTATGATTTTGAGTCTTTTGAGGTTTCCACACAATCTATTTAGCCATTGGTTGAGAAAGTGGTCATGCCGATGAAGTCATCGACTGATCCCACTCCTCTTTTGGGGGGTGAGGTGCCTTTAGACCATGTAGTCTCACAGCCTATTCAACCATTGGTTGCGAAAGTGGTCATGCCGATGTAGTCATCGGCTGATCCCTCTCCTCTTTTGGGGGGTGAGGTGCCTTTAGACCTTGTAGTCTCTCAACCTATTCAGCCATTGGTTGAGAAAGTGGTCACGCTGATGTAGTCATTGGCTGATCCCACTCCTATTTTGGGGGGTGAGGTGCCTTTAGACCATGTAGTCATGCAACCTATTCATCCATTGGTTGCGAAAGTGGTCATGTCGATGCAGTCATCGGTTGATCCCACTCCTCTTTTGGGGGGTGAGGTGCCTTTAGACCATTTAGTCCCACAACCTATTTAGCCATTGGTTGCGAAAGTGGTCATGCCGATGCAGTCATCGGATGATCCCACTCTTATTTTGGGGAGTGATGTGTCTACCGACTATGTTTTTAGCATTTTCGGTTCAATATTTTTAGAACAAGTGGGCATTTCTCTCATTCCGAGCACACCCCCTCCAAGCCCTAGGATGGTTTCCTTCGATTGGAATGACCTTGTTAAGCCTCATCTTCCTTCCGTCGCACCTTTTCAAATAAGGGTTGAAGTTAATTCAACAAACATTTATCGATGTATTGTGGATGAGGGAGCCTCTACAAGTATTTTATCCTCCTCGGTTTGGAAAGTCTTGGGATCTCCTGAGCTTGTGTCTTCTTCACATGAGTTGTTGGATTTTAACAGATGTCCTAGTGAATATTTGGGGGTTCTTCCTCAGTTACCTGTATCTTTAGGTGGGAAGACTGTCCTTGTTGATGTTACAGTGGTGCAAGGCCCATTAGATTTCAATATGCTTCTCGGGCATGATTATGTATATGATATGAATGCTGTGGTGTCTATGCTCTTCCAGGTGATGCATTTCCCTCACAATGGAAGCATTGTCACTATCGACTAGCTGACATCTGATAATCACCATCCTAATTCGACATTATTTCAGACTACCCCTTTATATGTTCCTAGCATTCGTGTAGACTCTACCCCACCATGGGTTAATTATGTGGCATCTTATCCTCGATGTTCAATTTCTTCTRAGAAGGAACCTATGAAATCATGTTGGCCTTCCTGAGACTTAGTCTCAGAAATTGATCCATTGGTTTATCCAATGGGGGCATGGGAGCCCTTGTTTCCCCCTCTTAGTCCAAGTGGGCTTGAGTATCCTTCTGAGTCTTATCTTGTTGTTTGTAGATCCTCAAGCCCTCGTGMTTGTGATTCTTCACTGATAGACTCTACCAGCCCTAGCCAGAACCTCCATCATCATATGGAGTATGCTCAGTTTACTTCACCCTTTGGGACTGTCGACCCTTATTTACGTGATTTCTTGGATTTTGAATTGCCTTCAGATGAGGCTATCCTTGAAGCCATGACTACGGTTTCTATATCGAGGGAGGACTTACACCATGGTTTGTGTTTTCTTCCCTTTTGGGATACTTTCCAAGTTGACTATCGAAGAGACTCTTGGTCTGAGCCTAGCAGCGGGCTCTACCTGAACTCGTTTCATACATGAGTCGTAGCCCCCAATGGGTCTTCTTTTAAGACCTTTTCAAACCCTCTAAACATGAAAATATTACCGCGCGATCTTGTGACCTTTCACGCTCGTTAAAATGAAATTTGAAGTCACGTTTGTCTGGCGGTAGTTTACCCCTTTTTCGGTTCGGACAGTCAACTGTACGAACAAAGGTATACTCTAAGAAACTCCAGTTCTCTAGAAGAGTACCCTCAGGTATCATTTTAACCCTTTTTCGGGCCTAAGGGACTAAATGTATGAAAAAGGAACCCCCACGGAGTCCATAGTTAAGCTCTTTTTAGACTCCCTAAAATTGAAAAGATCGTCGAGTGACCTTATTCTTTCACACTCGTTAAAATGGTCCAGAAGAACATTCTTGATGGAGTCCATAGTTAAGATTTTTTCAGACTCCTTAAAAATGAAAAAATGGCTGAGTGATCTTGTCTTTATCACACTTGTTAAAATGGTTTTGAATAGATATCTTGTCGGTGCTAGTTTACCCCTTTTTCAAATCGACTAGACTACCTTCAAAAAAGGTACCCCAGTGGAGTCTCCTTTTACATTTTTCAGACTCTCTAAATATGAAAAACCGTCAAGCTTACCTTCTCTAGGGCTCATTAAACTTACATAGAAGGATGTTACCATTGTGTGTTTTGTTAATCGCATTTGCATACCTGTGTCTTTGGTCTAATGCCAGCTCCATGTTGCTCTCAACTGAACCATCTGAAGCATGCCTTATACGCAAGCCCTATAACACTTTGCCTCTACGTCTTGACACCTTTGGTCCCAAGAGGGATTTTTCCTGAGTGTCCTTTCTTTGAACATCAGTCTTGTCCTTGCGCCTCAAAATTGTATGTTTGCGACACTCATTCCTCCTTTGTAATGTAACATTCTTTTATTCTTTTTCCAAAATTATCGAAAAAGACAAAAAAAGTTGAATATACCCCAAAAAGAGGAAGGGAAAAGTATTTTCTTTTTATTGGTAGAACAATGAGTCGCCCTTGGATAAAGCACATCTGTCCGTTTTTTCGTCAAACCCTAGGATTTAATATGAACTTAGGAATTTGTTCCCACTACATTGAGCTGTGTCCTCCTCTGTTTGGTTATTCTTCCAAGCATATGGAGAGTTTGCGTTGTGTCCTGTCTCATAAAATTATGTCAATGCCATGTTGCCTGACTATCATCATTTGTCATGCTATTGTCCAAGGGAAGGCTTTACCAAGCCTGATTTGGCCCCTCTGCAGTTTGTCTCTTTCCCTCATGCCCGACCATCCCGAAAGTCCAATCAAGTCTTTGTTCGAAATCAATGAAGCCTTCAGTCTGATAATCAAGATTCTCTAGTCCATGACCGACGAGTCATCGAAGACCTCTAGGTAGTGAAGTCATACACTCATATTACACTCCTAAACGAGTTTTGAATATTTTGAAGTTGTTTCTCGAGCTCTGAAGACCTCAACTCCAACCATCAGACCTTATCATCTTCTAGAAGATGGATACTATACATGTATATCTTTTGATTTTGAGATGTATATCTGTTGTGTATTGCTTGCGGCTACACTTTATATAGTTATATGACATGGATCTACAGTGTATTTCATTGGTAGCCATGATTTTATTTCATCCCGAGCATGGGTATGCCTGCCTCAGTGAGACAATTATTATTTTGCAGAAGGCACCTCCCGATTTCTGGTCCCTGGGCTCACCTGTTTGGAACATTGGAGAAGATTTTTAATGTATTTCGGCCATTAGATGCTCTTCTGACCTCACACATTAGGGGGCATATGTTATAACCCTAATTTGCACCAAACATGCTTACCTGGCATCAGGCCATCTCAGATTCCTTCTTTGCCAAAACACTGCTGAACACCTCTTCTTAAAAACCCCTTTTATAAAGACCCATGTGCCCTGCTCCATTACTGCATGCGTGTACACGCTAGCTGACCCAAGAAAACCCACGTGTACCTACAAAAGCACGAAAAAAGGAAAGTTGTTGACGGAACACACAACTTTGGGTAAGTTAACTAAACCTTTCAGCCATGCATGGTCGATCACTCGACCAAATACCTAGCTTCTTATAGCCTATAAAAGAAGGGTTAGAGGTCCCATTTGAAAGGAGGAGAATCATAGTAAAGAAACTATACTCGATTAAGCATTCCCTTTGTCCCAACCTTTATCCATCCTTGTGCAAAGAGAAGTATAGAGCAAAGTAGTTGGAAGACAGTGGAAGAAGAGCCCAGGACCAGGATCGAGGAGCAGTGGCTAACTTTATCATTGTAAGGTATCATTGTGAAGTTAATAAAATAATTTCTTTTCTCGTCCCGCCATATGAGATTTTCATTATTGGAATATTGATTGTATGATTGATTCAATCTCTAACCTATTAGTTCATAGATCAAATGCATGTGGATTTCTTTGTTTGTCTTTAGTGAATGTAGGTCAACATTGGGAGGAGAGTTGCAGTCAAAGAACAACCAAGCACAAAAAGGGATCGACATCAAAACATGAAAAATAAGACACGTAAACTTAATCTCTTGAGACTTATATTTACATATGGGTAATGGGGTTTAGGCATGGGATGATGGTAAAAAGTAAGAATCTTTAGGTCATTTCTGCATGCATGATAAAACCCTTAGTGCTAGCCCGTAGGAGGGATTCCCACCCACAACAATAGGTTCCCATTTCAATCAATTTTTTTCACAATTTCCTTTTCATTTTCTGTGTCATATGCCCTAAGTCAGTCTATTCATGACAATATATTAGGTCTCTAGGTTCTCTCTAGTTTACCATTGCAATCATAAGTCGATATTCTATAAGGGTGGTGTTATGGAAGGAATACCCTTGAGTAGTCATGCACTAGATTTCATAGGTGGTTTCACCACATAAAATTTATAGAAGGTTCACAACATCTACATCCATGATGTCCTCTGGTTACAATACCTATGATGTTATTGTATACAAAACACATTAGCATCAAAGAAGATAGTTGCAAAAAACTAAGTATATCAAATATAATTATGGATATAAATAAATCAATAAACAATATGACCATGATCCTTTGAGGTGTCATTGGTTGAAAAAATATTCTCAAGAGGCACATAACCTCTAGGATAAACATTGTTTTTCAAATTAATGACACCCATCGAATCAAGGTTTTCATCGATTTGGTTTGCAAAAAAATAACAAAGGTCTTCATAATTTAAAAAAAAACTACCAAGATTCATCATTATCGGGTACAAAAGGATGGTAAATTGATATCACATTACAAATAGGCCTATGATTATATTGTTGGATACTCAGACAAGAGGCAAAAACAACTAGTTTTTCATCCACTGCATTCAATTCTCTACGAATGTAAGACAAATTAAATTAAAGTAGATTTGTTGTGAGCTGTTAAAATACCTGAATATACCTTCTAAATATTTTCTTTGCTTGCTTACAGACTCTTTTAACCATATTGATAATAATCTTATAGTCACCAAAAACATGCAAATGCATGCATCCCAATTCTAGAGCTTTTTCCAAACCAAGGAAAAGAGCTTCAAATTTGACAATATTGTTAGTGCATGAGAAATTCAATCAAAAAGAATATTGATGGGGTTTACTTAATGGAGAATACAACATGATTCTAACACCACTACATTCACATGAGGAAGCACTATCAAAGTGTAAATTTCAGATTAGGTCCTAATCAAGACTAATTTGAGTAAAAGAAGAGTTCTCTTCCTTTTTTAAAATGAAGTAGGTGCCAATACTTGTTTCAACATAGTTCACCTCAAAACCTGGCGTATTTTCAATATACAATACTATTCTAGGTTCCCTCAGTATGATAAGGTTCTTACAATCATGAGGGAAGATCAAATGTGTACCATCAAAGCTTATGTACCCACCTATTATCTGTTGCCACTCATGCCCAAGGATCATGGAGAAAATTCCCCCCTCCATGTTAGCTACTAAGAAATCACAAGTGGTTCAAATATCTAGATTAGAGAAAATGACTAAGGTGATGTATTTAATTTGACCAATGATTGGTTCAAATATTTTTTGAAGGCAAGCACATTCTTGGCTTCATTATACAAGTGAGGCCAAGTTGTTCCATAATCACCTTAGACATTATGTTGGAACAGGATCCTCCATCAATTAGACATGAATATACACTTTTTCCCATTATCTGCATGGACACATACAAGGGAGGATACTTAGGCTTGGGATGCGTTGTGGTGGAAAAATTGAATTCTTCCTTAAATTCAATAGCATTAGCAACCAAAAATGTTTCTTCCCTAGAATTTGCAACTGGTAAAAGAGGGACTACAAGGGATATATTGAGATTTTGTTTCTTCTCGGGTGCTTGGAGAACATCTAGGAAACTGATATTGACCTTCAAGGATGCCAAGCCATAAGATACATTGTAGGGAAAGTAATTTGATGGTGTGGCTATGATATTTTGCACCAAAATAATATAATTATGGTGCCAAACAATGGGCAATGACTATTGTTCTAAGGTTGAAAATGGAATAGATTTGTCATTTTCTTTACCTTTGTTATTTCTAGAATTACTAGGGGCATAATTTTGGATGGGCTTGGCTCTAAATTGATTGTAACTTTTTTGGATATGAGTCATAGCAATGTATACTTCATCATATGACTCCTCTTCTTCAATGAAAACCACCATAGAATAACGTTTCTTTCGTAAGTTGACATGCTCTTTAGAAACCATAATTGGCTCATAGGTTGTTGGGTCATGGGTGTCATCATTGTAATCACATAAATGATGAATAGAAGTCTCTTCATGCTAACATTATTATGTCTTGTTGTGATTCGTAAATGAGGGAATTATATCCCTCTCCCTTCACCAACATGGATCCTTTATGGAAATTCTATTTTTGATCTGTCTCTTAGACTTATACAAATGACTTTGCCTATAGAAATGCCACTAGGAATTTGTAGCTCTTGTCCTGTAAAAAGATCTCTATTTCTCTGATTGTAACACCCCAGTTTTTAATCCCATATTAGTGATGTATATTTGTAAATACGATGATGGCCATGGGACAAACAATGTAATATATAAACAATGTACATTGAAAATAATAAAATAAAATACATCATTGGTTGCAAATGGATAAGGACAGAGTCATGGGGCCTATGTTTCCACAAGAGAGGGGATAAATGGGGTCCAAGGGGAAATTACACATGCCTAATAAACCCAAGACACTTTTCTAAATCATTTTGTTATTAAATATTTACCTCCTTTGACTTATCAAAACCAATCATCGAATGAAAGTAATAGGTTGGTGGGAAAATCATCTCTCTTAGTTGTTGAAGCATGGGATGGGTACAATCAACTTGGGGAATTTTGAGTGTCAACATGCATGGAAGAAGGAAAAAAGGAAATTTGAGAAGAGGGAGGGAGTTAGTTTGACAACTCGATAGAGGAGAGGAAAATAGAGTGGGGTGCTAGAAAAGGAGAGGCAACCATAGTGTGCATTGAAGACATGTTGTTGGAGATGGTTGGTGTAGATAATGAAATCCTATCCCTTGGGTTGTGTAGAATGATTTGGAAGAGAGTTGGGTGATTGGAATTGATGTAAGAGTCAATATGTCGTGAATTTTACTAGATATTGGGATATTTGAGTGGACAATAGCCATAAATATAAGCCATTCTTCCTGTGTACTCATAGCCCTAGCTCAAGGGTGACCTTCCATTGATAAAATTGGAGTAGAAAATTCTATGGTTGGGTGGAACGTCCACCGTCTGCAGCCATTTGTGTAATTGTTCATAAGATGAGTGTTTTGATCTCTACTCTTATTTACTGTGTTTATTTTCTATTAAATGTTGATTTTTAATACTGCATATTTTCTATGTTTATGTGTTTAAATGTTTTTTTGTATGCTTAAATAATTTTCATTCATAAATTTTAAAATATTGATAGTTGCATGAGTGTTTTTTTCATGCTCCATTCATGTATTTTTAATTAGTATCAGTGCATTTTTTGGGGTTTAGTAATGGGTAAATTACATTAACGGCTACAAGGATTATGTTCTTGGATGCAACATGCATACATAAAAAATATATAAATGGCAATGATAATTAGTCCAATAAAAAAACAAATCTCTACAAGAACTCTATCCTTGAGAACTCTATATATTCTACTAACCAATAATCCACTTAGGTCTTTGAGTTTTAGCTTTTGTGTTTGGTCCAATTCAGAGTGCCAAATTCTCCTTCCAAGGTTATCCTTCTCATAAGAATTTGATAATATTATGCTCCCACATATATTTTGGATTTTTTCAAGTTACTCTGTCATGGTTCACACATTGCGCGTTGCATCCACTACAATGCTATCCTCAATGGCTTCCTTAAGTGAAGGGAAGGAAATGGATATTTACTCATGTTCTTGGTTTGAACTATGGTATCCAATCAGCAATATTTTCTATAGTAATTTTATACAACACTTTCTCCATAATATTCCAACAACAATTGATATATAACTCCAGTAGCCATAGGAAGATCAATGCTCAAGTATTGCAATAAATTAGGCACTCATACCCCACTCTCTATGTTTTTTAATGAACTTATAAAATATTGTAAGGTAACTCCTAATATCCTAAACAAAATAGTCCTTGGAAATATGTCATGGTTAGAGCATTCTATTTGTGATGGTTGGGAATACCAAAAATATGGATTGTACTGAAATTCTACAGGAATTGCTTCCCTTAATACCAACCAAATTATTTATCAAGTTTGGATTAATGGAAACATACCCAACAATGAAATAAGGAAAATCATATATAATTTCTCTTTATCAATGTCCAAATGTGTATATTAGATAAGAACCCTAAGAGAGTGATCCAATACCTCACTTCTCCAAAATTCTAACCCACCAAACAATGTCCTATTGTCGTGTATGGCCCGTATGGCCTCATCTATTGCAATTGCACGACATGTCACATGTGGGTAAGAGGAATCAATCAAGTAGCTAATAAATTGACCTGAGTAGAGAAAAATTCAACCCAAGGAATGAATTATTGTCTAGTGAGGAAGAAATTTTCTCTAGCAATGAAGAAATTCACCAAACTAGTGTCAATTCGAGCTAGACAAAGATATGCAAGTCCATGTGAGAGTAATTGACCCTAGGTAAGTGCATATGTATTGTATGATAATCGTGTGACCATGTATGACCCATGGGAAGTAGAATAGGTCCCAACATGTATGAATTCACCTTGGTGGTGAGGAAATTGGTCTAAGGAAATATGAATTCACCCAAGAACTATGTAATATCTCAAAATGAGAGTGAATTGTAGAGTATGGATGAGATTGAGCTTTTAGGATATAAAAAATAACCCAATAGATATAATTAAACCAGATTAGAAACTCCTACAACAGTGCAACATCTCTGAAATGCCAACCTTCAATATTTGGGCTTGGAAATGTATCCTACAATGCTAGTAATAGACTTGTTATCCTCTCTATTAGATAAGGAAAATCAATCATGTAGTAAATCCACAACTATGGTTAGATATCCCTCTCATTTGTGCTCCCACTATTAATTGGCAACCATTAATACCAAAACTAAAACATGAATCCACAAAGCACAATCACATATAAAACTCAAAGAAATTCAAGGCATAATGGAAACCATATTTACCATGGAAACCCAAATGGGAAAACCAACTTCAAATGGGGTTCAATATATTTCAACAATCTCTAGTTACAATGCTTTATTGGCTCTATGTCCATCCTCCTCTCCTTGGCCAAAACACCCCTTGAGAATGAGAGTGAAGGCGAAAATAGAGAGAGATGGGGGGTATGGGAAGGGAAAAAACCATGAACCTTCATTTCCCCTTCCTCAACCTTCTCTCATATTTTTTTTTCATTTAATATTTTTTCTCCTCTCACATTCATTTTTTTCTTATTCAAATTTACAATTGCATTTCTTTACATAGCTTGTGTAAACTTTGTTAATTGCCAAATCGACTTGCAAGTACTAGGTCTTATCGATTCATTGGTTCAGATCCATTTCAGATCATGTTAGCATGCAAAGTTTATTATTTAACATTTTCAACATGACAATCATGTTAGCTTTGGGACCATTGTTATCAAGAGGAAAAATTGTCCTAATATTTTGTTCTTCAAATTCTAAGCATGTATGCAAGGATGAATCAAGGAAATTGGCAACTTTATATTATAATCAATGATGATAGGAAAGAAGAATTTTATTATATTAATTTTAAGGTCTTTGGATAGAATGGTGCGGAGACCCTCCCCCAAGTCCTCAAGTATATAGAACTTGGGGCTACTCTGGCACCCAAGTATTTCATTAGTTGGGAAAGTGGGAACCTTGGGCATGCGAACGTGCCAAGGGGCTTGCCCAAGTATGAGGCCTCCAAGAGATTGGAGCGTGCTGAAATGAGGAGCACACCAAAGATGGGGTGTGCCAGTCCCAATGGGCATGACAATTGATGAGCACATGGGTTCATTTGGGTGACCTAGTCCGTGAAGGGGAAGGGTGATTTGTTTGGGAGAATGGGTCCACAAAAGGGCGTGCTGATTTTTTTAGACACACAGGTTCACGAAGGGGTGCGACACCCCTAAAGGATGCAATAGTTTGTGATGGTGACATTTGGAGTTCCTACAAGAGAACAAGGGCACACAACTAAGGAAGGAATATTTGAATAATAAGGAGAGAAATACCATCTCTATGATTTCGAGGTAGGCTTAGATKAAGGGGGGAAAGCTCCCTCAAGGATTCAAGTTTCTCCACATGGGAGGACTTGTGATACCTTGAGGTGACTCGGTGGATAGAGTTGGGGAAACCTTCTTTTTTTTTTAKTTTGGGAGAATTATTGTCACAGTTCCGAGGAGGAACGCTAKAAGATAGAACCACAGGTMTGTGTGAAGTCTTGTAGCAAAGAAGAGATGGTGATTCTATGGTGGATGCACGTTTGGGGTGCTCTGCAGAAGATATGAAAGATGTTATGATGGATGAGTCTTGGGATGATTAATATGATTATGATTTTATTGGTGAGGTGAAGCGAGTCGTGTGAATTTTCAAAGTTGTAAAACAAGATGGTAGTGCTCATATTGTAACAATTTTTCAATAATAAGACTTAGTTGGGTCTTAGGAACTATTTGTGCGACCCACACTATATCTGTGTTTCTTTTGTTTGTTTCACAAGTGTTCTCTTCATTTCATGGATGTATAATTGTATATGACTAAGTGTTAAGTTGTTAAAAAAAGTCTAAGTATACAGGAGTTGCACTAGAATAGGAATCTGAATCTTCAGTAGCCTAGAATGGAGTATGGGTATGCTCTATGTGAAGAGGCGTAGTCTGGACGAAGTATCCTTGTTGTTGTAAAGCATCCAAGTGAGAAATTTCATGGTGTCGCATGCCCTCAAGAGGTGCATGATTCTAAATTAGGCTAAGCACATTGTGGGTACATGACAGATGGTATAAGAGCTTATTCATTATAGGTTTTGATGAAGGTTTGTTGAGCTCTTCATCACCATCTTGATGACAAATGGTATATGTAATACCCTGGTTTTGAGTCCACAGTTTAATAATGTAATTGTTTATTTAATGAGAGGATAGAGTGCCTGAACCATTGGAAGGGGTTGAAGTTCCTAGGAAATGTAATGCTTTGAACATGTTAATAATAATAAAAGTACATTGTTGACTACAGGATGGAAAAGGACAAGATTTATAGGGGGCTATGATTCCACGACAGAAGGGGGGACCAAGGGACTAAACCTTTACACCTTTTTTAATTAGTTATCACCCATGGTTGTGTTGTGGGGAAATGAGGGGGTACATGAGTCTCTTGGGGAGACCACATTGGAACAACAATGTCTAAGGTTGGGTGGAATGTCATTGGTCTGCAGCCAGTTGGTGACAATTTTTGTTAAAGATAATTGCTCTCCATCATGGTGTTTCTTTGCTTATACATAATTATTTCCATTGTGTATTGATTATTATCTTTGAGATATGCATTTCTAATGTGATTTCTTATTGTTTATTGCTATGCATGACATATTGTTCTTTCTTTTATAGTTTAACACGAATCTTGATAACTACATGTGTTATTTCATGCTTCTATATTTAGTTGTTTATATCAGAAATTTGAATTGGAACCATGAGTGCATTCTTGAGTAGGGTGGGCATGCCCAACCTATTGTGCGATGGCTGGGTGCACCACATATTGGTATCAAATCCACAATTTTACAACACTGAGCCTTTGAAGGGGCCTACTACAAAAAATTTGGAAGTATTCCTTTGAAATAATTAATGGCTATTGGGAAACGTTCGGTTGGGAATTTTAATGGTTAAACACTACTCTCCAACCCTAAGATATGTTCTCAAGTTATTCCTCACATCCATAACATTCCAAAAATCTCTCCCCTTCACAATTTGAGAATCCTAGTCGATAGTTATGCTCGTAAGAAAATAAATGCACAACAACCATTGATCGAGCTCTCATGTGGGTTATCCATCATTGGTCGATGTTCTATGTAAATCCTTTATCCCACGTGCATGGGGAAATTCGCTATGGATAAATTTGGAAAAAATAATCAACCCTCTACGACCTATGGGTGAAAAGGAAACCATGAAACCCTGTGCTCAATGTAAAATTTTGACCAGTGGGTCGGTGCCCCCATGCACCAAGTGGGACTGTGCCCCAATGCTCCGGATACCAGATATCAAAAAATATAAGTGGTGTCATGTGTGGGGAGATGTTTCCTTGGTGGCCCCATATTGGACCCCTTGAAGTTTCAAGTCCCATCCCTCAGTGATATCTTGGTATCCCGATGAGCCAGTGGGTTGGTGCCCTAGTGTCCACGTCATTTGCCACATCCATCCCATGTGGAAGGGTCCACATAGAAGATACGTCAGAGAGGAAAACATAAAAAAAAGGAAACGGGGTGATAGGTGACTCGTGCCACATGATATGCCTCATTAGAGCCATTGCAGTGAAATTTTAGTGTGACCATGTGGACCCCACCTTAGCACCTTAAGTTTCGACCGTTAGATCTTGGGGCCAAGAGATCTAGACTGTTGATTTGTTCACACATAAATCTCAGGATGAAGGTATGTGTGGGGTGCACCTAGTGTGCCAGGTGGGCTGGTGGGCCCATACCGGACCCTTGTACCCCCAGAAGTTTCCAATCCTAGTTCCTTAGTCAACATCCTCATGGTTTGGTGGGCCCATACTGGACCCCCAAAAGTTTCCAAGCCTGTTTAAGTGTTGACATATCGATACCCCGGTTCCCCGATGGCCACATCAGCTGCCATGTCAACACCATGTCAACACAACATCATCCAACACATATCGAATGGGTCCACGTGGGTACCACATCGACTAGAGAGACCCCTGTAGAAGGAAAAAAATGCTAGAAAATTCAAAAGGGCATAACTTTTTTCTTTGGCCTTGGAATTGAGAAAACAAATAATCATTAGAAATCTCTCAGAGAAAGGAATCCAAATTAAGATTCTAAAGACATCAGTTCATGACAAGAATGAAGATTTGAGAAATGGAGGAAGGAGAGGGCACCTTGAGTCATGAAAGAGAATCCAAAGATTAGAATATCATTGTTGGGAATGCAAAGACAAAATATAATGGTCACATGAGCATAGTGGAACCAAAAACATTAATAGAGACCACAAGAAGCTTGAAAATAGAAGTGTAGATTTACAAGGCATATAATGAGAAGATGATTAAAGAACATAACCAATTAAATTCCCAAATGATGCAAAGACTAAATTAGTTGCAGAGAGGAGCAAGGAATGGATCAGGTTCAAGACATGGGGAATAAGGTAGGAAGTTTGAAAGAAGAGATAAATATAGAATATCCATTCATTCAAGAAGGGTCAGTGGAACTCATAGACATCACTCACTTCCTTACTCAACTAGGAGGTATTATTCATATGAGGATTCAAGGAGTAGTACAAAAGTGTCTCTTCTCAGACTTCAAAGAACAAGAAATTAGTAGGATGGTTTACAAGGAGAACTAAGGAAGCTTAAGCCACCATATTTTGATTGTGAAAGAGAAAAGCAAGATGATGTTGAAACCTAGTTTCTTGGAATGAGGAAGTATTTTCAGTTGCACAATTATTCCTCTAACCTAGAAGACAAAATTTCCACTTGTCATTTGCATGGAAAATCTTCCATGTGGTGGGATCAATTGAAGCAAGTTTAACAGATCAATGAGAGCATCATAACTTGGAAGCAGTTCAAGAGGTATTTTCAGAAGGAATATATTCCAGAACACTACTATGACAAGAATATGAAAGAGTTATTTGAACTTAGGTTGGGGAGCATAACCATTGTAGAATATGAAAATAAGTTCTTAGGATTGTTTAATTATGTGGGATTTATTAAGAATGAGAAGGTAAAGATACAAACATTTTTGAGTGGAATTCCATCATTTTATAAATAGAAGATTCAATATGATGAACCTAGAACATTGACAGAAACCATTAGAAAGGATAAGTACTTGTATGAGAAAGGAAAGTGTAGATAATATTTTCAAAAGTATTGGAAGGATAAGAATAAGGATAAGTCTCATCAGATAATGAATGGATTTAAACCTCCTTTCAATAGAAAAAACCCTAATAAAAATTAGCGAGATCAGTTGGATAAGAATGAATCCAAGAAAGAAGACTCAATGGAAAAAAGGGGAAGGCCACCAATCCAATGTTGGGGATGCAAAGAGGACCACATGTACAAGGATTTCCCTCATAGAGGATATAAAATGAAGACAATGCACAACATCCAAGAGGCTACTACAATAGAAGACACAGGCACAAGTATTTCAAGAATATATGCAGCCTTAGAAGATCAACAAGAAGAATACAATTCCCATATGATTGAAGTGGAAGGTAGGATCATTAATCAACCCTTTGTTATTTCAATTGACTCGAGAGAAAGTCAATTGAAATAACGTTCTTCAGGAGAAACACCATGTGGAATTTTTTTTTTTTTCTTATCTGCACTTTAGTTGTTATTTTTAGTTAATTTTATGTTATAAATAAGGACATCGACTCATTAGTTAGAGGTCGATGGTTGTTGCAAGAAAATCTCATTTTTGGTTTTGTTAAGAACTATTTCAGAGATACCTTTAATCGAGAAGTCCTTTTGGACTAGAGAAAAGTTTATGTTTTCATCAAATGCATGTATGATTAGATGTGGAGAAGAACTATTTCCTATTATGTCTCATGAATGGAAGCAGTAACGAGTAAGAGATATTAAATCTATTGATAAGTTATCTGATGCAATTTTTTACAGTTCTTTCTTTAATGATGGAAATGAATATTTGTGTTAATATGTGATTGATGATTAGAGTTGAGTGAATTATTTTACTTGCCGTTGTTTATCACATGCATGTTTTCTTATGATAATTTGTATCTTAGTCAGTAATTGGAATATTCACATGGTTAACGTATTAGTACTAGACCTGTGGTATATGATCATTTCCTGCATGCTAGAGTAAAGGGTTATCCCAAGCTTAGTCTCTTCTCCAGTATTTTAGTTTGTTCCCACTTTGTTACCTAGTTGGTTTATACCAAATTTATCTTATATCAATCTTACCTAAGAGAAAAACACAAAAAAAGAGAACGTATGAACTGGAGGAGAAAGTCTTCACAAGAAAACGTAAAACCCATTGATTATTTCAGCCGGATCACAAGATTTGGAGAACCATTCCACCATTAAAAGATGCAGAGTCTAATTGGGCCTCGATGGCAGGTTTAGTTCTTGTTGTTGAGTTAAAGGGATTTAGGCCCCATCAACACTATGCTCTGATGCATAAGGAATCCATACTCTTTAATTTCATACCCTTTGAATTTATGTTGTACATTCTCTTCTTGTAAATTCACTTTTACCCATAGGTAATGCTGGTCTGTAACATCAATCACAATCCATGAATAAATTTTAAAACATTTTAAAATCACTGTTAAATAATTCTCTTCTTTCTTTAGTGAATAAAACATGCATGAGATAAACGATGGCAAGTAAAATAATTCACTCAACTCTAATCATAAATCACATATTAACACAAAGATTCATTTTCATCATTAAAGAAATAACTATAAAACATTGCATCAGATAACTTATCAATAGATTTAATATCTCTTACTCGTTACTACATCCATTCATGAGACATAATAGGCTATATTTCTTCTCCACATCTAATCATACATGCATTTGATGAAAACATAAAATTTTCTTTGGTCCAAAAGGACTTCTCGATTAAAGGTAGCTCTAAAATAGTTATTAACAAAACCCAAAATGAGATTTTATTGCAACAACCATCGACCTCTAACTAATGAGTCGATGCCCTTATTTATAACATAAAATTAACTAAAAATAACAATTAAAGTGCAAATAAGAAAAAAAAAAATTCCACATGGCGTTTCTCCTATCAGTTTGTCTAAGAGTCATATCAAGATATCACTTAAGAGGGTGACTCTTCTCATACTCCGACCATTGGATGAACAGATCCTCGCAGGTATTGGCGTATGGGAATCTATGTTGTTCCATCGAGGCCGAGTGAATATCCCTTATTTATACCGCATGTGCCTGGTACTTTCTATACTGGTACTTAACTGTTGCATCATAGCCCGAGCTTTGATTCAGTGTTCCATAAACTGTCACACCTGACCTGGCATTGTGTTTGTCACCTTTGTTAGTTCTTTTCCCATGATGAATATTGCTCGATGTGTGATTTGACTATGTTGTGCAAGTCAACAAAGTCATTAGGCGTACCAAACTTGGGGAGTCTGATATCCTTCATTGCCTTGTTGATTTTGACCCAACTCTTCTCTCACTGGGCCCATTTTTCTTGAATCTCCCGATGAGGCTCCCGAGCCATTCTTTCCCAATACTTGGTCGAATTCTTGATGTGGTTGCTGTTGCTTTCCCTTAACACCTGGATGGCGTGATTTTCGGCATCTCGGCCCTTTTGCACCGCAATGATATACTTGATTCTTTACATGGCTTGTTGCACTTTCTCATACCACCTCTCCATATATTTTCACATCGCGAGTGCCATGAGAGTGTCTTCCTAAAGCTCGACTTTCCTTGCAGTGAATAGGTACCATTCATCTGTGAACTTGTTGTAGACCTCCTTGAATTCTCTCCTTAGGTACACCACGGCCTGTGTGGTGTCCTGATAGTACTTAGCCAAGTGGCACAGATGTTCTATTTCCTTCAGGGTGACGACCAATTCCATTTCATCTCTTTTATCTCTGTCCAGGGTGGCATCTGTGATTTCCATCCCTGCACTGATGAGTTCGAACATATTAGCATGCTATGTGTTTATCAGATGTTCCTCTATAGTGATGAGGATGGAGCGATCTAAAGGGATCCTCCTCTTTTTAGTGGCCCTATAAATGATAAAATTACTTTTCCGATCGTAAACTATGACATGTATGTCGGCTACTTCATCCACGGGTTCAAGAATCTGTTGATCCCCCCATGTGAGCATTTTTCCCAGACTCTTGAAGGTATCTACTTGTTTAGGGATGGGTTCTCAAACTTTCTCCCTGTGTGTGGAAGGCTTGGCATCTGTCTGTCTCTCATCGAGGATTTAAATATCAATTGAAACGGATGCCTTGGGCGTATGCTCAATACTTACTTGATCATCAACCATTGAGATGTCGATTTCCTGCTGTAGAGAGTCTTCCTTTTGTTCACCCGATCCTGGCTCATCCTTCGGGCTGTTTTCTTGAGTCTCTGGTGCATTGGGCAGCTGATTTTCTAAAACACTTTCAATTTCTTGCTCGTTATGTGGAATTCCTTAAGTTTAAGTGTTGGGAATAGGGGTAGATGTCTTCTCTGGTCCCTTTTCTTCTTTGATATGTATAGGGGTCACACGAGACACTTCTAGGCTATCATCATCATCATAGATATTTATTATCTCACTTAAGGGGTTTGACGCAGTGGTCCTCCCCGACATTATGAATTTCTCTATTTGTGCCGAAACACCTGTTGGTGATCCAGACAGTGGCGTTGTAAACTCAGGGTCGACTAACCTAGTAATTTCATTAAGATCTATGAATTCAAAGTCGCTTGGGCCCGTTTGGCTTCTATCCAGATTGTATTTAGGGAGCCTTGCAATGTTTAGGATTTTTAGGTCATATTGCATCTGATTAATGATCTGTCACATGTGTTCTAACATGAGTAACCCCCTCTCCCGCATGTCATGAGCTTCAGGGGAACTTCTATCTTGCACTGGGGTTACCGAGGGGGTTTCTGCTGCTTCAGATGCTAACATTTCTTCTCTAGATTTGAGGGCCTCTTGACCTGATTGTTCTAGGATCGTCATTTGTTCATCCAGGCTCATGGCTCTGAACCTAGTCATCTTGGGGTAGGCCATCCTTGCCACAAATTCATCCCAATACTAAGCATTTTCTGTGAAGGCCTTGTCTTCAAATTTGTCGTGGGCGTATGGCCAGTAGGACGCCACTTGAGATGCATGTTTCAGGACCAGACCTTTTGGGTCATGTTTGCGGAAACGACCGGTATGGAATCAAAACTCTAATTGACTCAGTCCTTAATGCTTATCTTGGGCAGTGTCTTTTACCAGATAGAAACCTATATGGAATCCATAAGGTGTTGGAAATACTAAAACAACTGAGAGGGGGGGTGAATCCGTTGTTTATAAGCTTAAACAATTTTATACCTTTTGTTAAAAAATTAATCTCCCTTCAAGTGATAATCAACAACATACATCATATGTACAGTAAAAGTAAAAACCATCAGTCACACGTAAAGTACACACAGAGATAGATTTTCACGAGGAAACCCATAAAGGGAAAAAACCTCTTCTTCTTCGAAATGATAGGCAGTCTTTTGCAGTTCTGTACATCATTTACAATTGAGCACCAACTCAATGTGAGGCTGCTACCTCTGTTTTACAAGCTGCAACTTGTTTGAGAGCTCCAACTCTCTGGTTTCTCTAGCACCCACTAGAAGGAAGCACCAACTCCCTGAGTATTCCAGCACCAACTGGATGGAAGCACCAACTT
>JASDQU010102589.1:286897-308163 GCA_032191745.1 Picea mariana | reverse complement strand
AACGGTCTAGTTCAAAGCCTGATCTGATGGATCAGATTACATCATGATTTCACATATCGTGAAATCGACACTCCTGATGTCAAGTGACTTTGTCACTTAAAAGTTTCGATCCCCAATGCCGATGCGCCCCTTTCCCCGCGCTAGCCCTGCTGGCTATAGGCCTTGGCCCATATGACCGTCAACACATGACCTTAGTCAAACCTCTCATCGGGGTTTCAGAATTTTCTATGTCACCATGCACATGCCTACGGAATTCCCGATCCTCCGATCCCCGATTCTCCGATGAAGGAAATCAACGGTCGAAATCTCATTCTTTCTTTAACGGCTGCGATTAAATCGCAGAAATTCATATCGCGATTTCGGGGTTTTCGTTGTCAAGTGAATTGTACATTTCAAAGTCCCGATCCCCGATTCTCCGATGAAGCCTCCTGTCGATCTTCTCTCGGTGGCGCTCGATCGCTGCCACACTTATCTCCCTCGCAGCTTTTGCAGATCTGATGGCTGACGGGTGTCTGCTTCCGATCTGATGGCTCAGACCCTTTCTCTGACAAGAGTTGTAAACTACGGTCCAGATTCATTTTGGGGTCAACAATTATGTTTGAACCATGATCTTTGTTGCAATCTAACTGATACAAACCCATCAATGACAACAACCATTCGTTGTCTGCAAGTTTTCCATCAATGACAACAACTATCAACATGCATTCACTGCTTGTTCAATATTTGCCAACATAAGGTATAAATACTCACTTCGTATCTTTCACTAGGGTAGCATTGTAAGCTTGCAAGATTCTCTGGTATCATATTTCCCCCACAACAAGTCGATCGGGGACATGAATAAGTAAAAGGTGTGGTGCTCCAGTGGCCCTAAAAACCCTAATGTAGGTATCACACTCATCCAGATACCAGAGACCAATCTTTGCTATCATCTTTTTGGCCACAACTGACAGTCTCATACATTCTTTCTTGAAAAGAATAAAATGAATGTGTGCGATGAATTCATCGCAGATGAGGGAGTAGGATTTTTTGTACCTGTTGTTATCACTGAAATTTCATCCGCAAATGGTTACAGGAATCCAACATCTCCAAACACCTATTAGTTCATTCATGGCCCAAAAATTCATTTGCAAAGGGCACAAACTATACAACTGGTTATCAAATCAGCATGCGCTCAGAATACAAAGGAATCACGTGCACATTCAATAGTAAAAAATGTAGGGAAAGCGCACATGTGCCCAATGCCCGACTGTGTATGAAAAAATCTGCGCACACCTCAGAACGAAGCATTTATGATTCTGGTCGGCCTCCCACCCACTTCTGGTTCAGTTCCCAAGTTGATTTGACCCCTAAATCCAAGATGAATATGAGTGGGGGGCTGGTCAAAGACCTAAAGGTGCCCTAAAGGCCCCTTTGTTCACACTAAAGACTAGTTGGATAATGCCTCAAAGCTTTGGTATAAAAAGAGGCCATGGGTGCACTATATTTTCAAGAATCTTTTGTATTGTTATGCTTCCTCTATTCTCCTACAAGGAACCTCTTTCCTTCTTGGAGCATACTAGAAACATTTCATTGAGCTATTCACCTCACCTCTTGGGGGAATGAGCTTTGGATTTCTTCACCATTTTCTTTCTAGTTTTCTATTTGTAAGAATATATCTCTCATTGGGGGTTCAAGATCCCTCCCTTGGAGGAAGAGGGGACACATAAGTCTTCCTTTCTCTTTGGTGTTTGCTCACTAATACAATCTATCCATTGGTGGCATGAATATTGGTCAATTATTTGGTTGATTTTGGTTCTAATTTCCTTATTCACTTTAGTTTAGTTTCTTTAATTGTTATTAGATTAGTTGTTTGTTTTTTTTCTTGTGATTGATGTGTCTAACTCTTGCACTAACTTTTTTCCTGTTCAACTGACCCAACTGAACTTGCAAGTGTCCCTCGTTTGCTCATTCAGGTGACGAAAAGGATACAACAAACTAGCGACCATACTAGGGATAGGTATCAATTTCCTCCTCATTTGGGTTGTTTGAGCACTTATTTTTTATTTATTCGACTTGCAGGGATCATAACCGACCCAATCCTACCTGTAAAAATCTAAATTCAGACCTGAGATAAGAGAATTCCATTCAAAATTTTCTTCTCGACCGTGTATCAGAACATTCATGGGTTTTTTAGCCCACAAGTGCATCTTCCGAGCACGTGCGCCACCAACATTGTGTTTCTCAGTGCATTCTGCACACCTACACCAACATTTCATTTTTTATTTGTGCATTGGCGCCACATGATCCTCTGTCTATTCTACGACCCTCACATCTGTCTAGAAATTCAACATTGTAAGGATTTGTTGTGATATTTTGAAGGCCCCTATCCTTCTAAATATTGATTCTATGCAATTTGTAATATGCACCACACTTAGGTTCCCTCTCCACATGAAGGGTTAGTCAAAACATAGGCACTTAGGGGGTCAAAATCCATATTTCTCCTCTTTTTTCTTTCATTTTGCCACATGGATGGCTTGCTTTGATTGTAAAAGTTAAGTTGGAATAATTCAATATCACATATATAAACACTTTCATTGGGACCAGAAATTAAAATTCAATCATGGAGTATGCTCTTCTCTCACACCATAGAGAGATCTTGAGAATAAAAAAAATGATTGAGGAAAGATTTCCCTTAAAAAATAATCTTTAAGAGAGGAAAAAATCCCCCGTAGGGATCCTCTTAGATTATTTTTCAAACATCTTAAATTTGTAAGGGCCCATACATGCCCACATGCCGCAAAGATAAGATATTTTTGAAGTTACTTTCTTAGTTTACATCACTAGGGGAGTTTAAAGATTATTGTAACAAGCCCGTACATGCTCACATGTCCACAATCTAGGATAGTCTTTTGAAGATTTCTTAGATTAATTCACATTAGGGAGTTAAAGGATTGGTAAGGACCCACATGTCCATATGCTAGTTCTTTAGGGACTTTAAAATTCTGCAAGGTTGTACCAATGACATATAGTAAGATAGGTAATCAAGACTTGTAAGGACCACGCAAATTCCAGATGCTACAAGGTGACACCTAACTTATTAAAATTTGACACAGATGCCACCTCTTCCTCAACAGAGTCTCTGCATGACCTCCCGGTCTTAAGGATCGTTCATTCACTTCCCTGAGCCAAAGCAGCTCTTCCGATCCCCTACTGGGATCTCCAGTTTATCAATCCACAGGGCCTTCGGGAACTCCCCTCTGCGAACAACACTAGGCACGAGCTCCTATCTCCCTAAGAAACCACAGTGCTATGACCAAGGGCCAAACCCAAAGTCACTTGTCACAACTCGCAATCTCACGAGTTTGCGATTCGAAACTCCAGACTCTTCCTTTCCAATCTTGCGATACCCGAAACGACGATACGGGTATGGCTCCTTCTCCTTGTCAACACCCTCCCCACATGTAACCATAGGCTAGGGCTTAAATATCAGCGCCTCTCACAACTCGCACCTTCATGAGTTCGTGGGTTGAACTCTCGTGCCCTCCTGTTGTGATCTCTCGAGATGCGATAGGTCAACACCGGGTTGACTCCTCCCTTGACGCTTTTCGCTATTCGCAGCCTCACAGTCGNTAGGGCTTAAATATCAGTGCCTCTCACAACTCGCACCTTCATGAGTTCGTGGGTTGAACTCTCGTGCCCTCCTGTTGTGATCTCTCGAGATGCGATAGGTCAACACCGGGTTGACTCCTCCCTTGACGCTTTTCGCTATTCGCAGCCTCACAGTCGAAGGGTTAAATATGTGTGCTCTTCCCATGTGAACCTCCGAGACTTAAAAGTCAGTGAAAGTTGACCTTCCTTCCATACTTCTCGCAACTCGCCACTTCGCGAGTTGTAGTGTCCAACCTTGGCACTGTCCCTTCACGAAACCCCGAGAAGCAATATTTACTTTCCCTCTCGCGTTCTTGCTACTCGCGACTTCGCAAGTTGAAGGGTTGAGCTCTCATGCCCTTACTCCGTGAATCCCTGAGATGTGAGAATTCAATGGAGTGTTGACTCCTTTTCCCAGGTGACGCGTGTCCACCTATCAACCACGTGGGACCCACCTTGTGGTTCTGCCATGTGTCCACACTCATGCCTCGGCTCTCGGCACTTCATGACTTCTGATGTCGAGAAGAGGTTCTCTCAACCTCTGAACCTTCGAATGCGTGATACGCACGATGAGGCTCTGATCCAATGGTCCTCCCTTTCTCTGAATCCAATGGCTGTCTTCGCTCCTCACGATTTCACAACTTCACAACTTAGAGAGCCTAACTCTTGGGCTCTTACCTTGTGAACCTCTGAGTTTGCGAGATCCCTTGATCTCTTCCACCTGTCCTCCTCAGATGGACGGTCCCGATCTTCTCGCGAATTTGCCTCTTGCAAGGTCGAAGGACTTCCCTCTTTGACCTTTGATGTCTGAATCCCCAATAGAGAGGATCTCACAACACGTGTCTGCTCTCAGATGAACGGCTCATATTTCCTTGGGACTTCGCTACTCGCGAAGTGAAGATTCTCACCTCTGTGAGTCCTGGTGCCCGAATCTCTGAAATGGATGATTCCGTGACACGCGTCCTCCTGCAGACAGAGGGCTCAGATCTATTTTTCCTTATCACGATTTCTGAGGTCGAGTGCTCGGACTCTCGTCCTCCGGACTCTCGAATTCTCTAATGTAGAAATCCTTATACCAACACCTTTGGGACTTTCTCTCTACTACTCTATGCATGAGGTCTAATCCTCGTGCAACTCTCGACAGATCTAATGGCTGTCGGGGATTCTGAACGAGATCCAACGACTTAGATTCTCTCCTTCTCTTGTGCTCCTCCACTACTCCCTGGACGCGAAATCCTTCAACGGTTCAGATCTCCTCGGCTAATTTGATGATAGTTATTGCTCCTGCTGAGCCTTGGCACTTTTCTTCCCAGACTTGGAAGAATTTCAAATTCTCAAAGGCCTTGACCTTTGTTCTTTTCTCTGCAAGCTTCACAACTTTGAATCCTCGCGCGCGTGTATAAAACCCTACTCCTCCTAAGCTTTGGTCCTGAATCCTTGAAGGATTCTGACTTCTGCACTCCTTCAGAGTCTTTGCATCCAACGTGTTGTCTCTTCTGAGCTTCTCTGAGACTCAGACTTCTAAGGAAAATAATTCCTTCCTCCTTCTCCCTCAGATGGAGAAATATGATGCCCTCCTCGCACTCTGTCTACTCAAGCAACCTATTGCTGAGTCTTTCAGGGTGTTCAACAACCTTACGAAGATCCTTCAGTGGACTCTTCTTCAATCTCTAAACTCAACGAGTTCCTTCTGTGCACTCTAGCACTTACTCAATTCCCTCCTGGAAGAGTATCAAGAATTCTCAGATGATTCTTGCTTCTAATGAACTCATAGCAGAGTTCTTCTTCTGTGCACTCCTTGCACCTTCTCAATGCCCACCTGGCAGAGCTTTACAGAACTCCTCAAAGATTCTGTCTGCAACTATGTTTCTCCACAGCCTTGCCTCCTGAGGTGTTCAGTAACCTCAAAGGTCTTCCTCTGAGTTAATGACTTCGGCTTCTGTGCCCACCTGGCACGTCTTTGTCTGAATCTGCAGAGTTCAGAAGTGCATCTATGCACTGGTATTCAGAGACCACAGTACTCTTTCATGCCCTCCTGGCATGAAACCACAAAGAACCTCTCAAGCCTGAAAATCAAACAACTCCCTACAAATGTCTAGCATACATCTACAGCATAAAGAACACACAAAGGCATTCACATAACACAGACAATATGCAGGAAAAATTGCTTTGGTTTATATTAATCAAAATGTCTCTTTCCAAAGGTGTTCTGAGCGCGGACTGTAACAAGGTCTCAGCTCTTTCTCTTCTGATCTCTACTTGTAGACTCTCTACCATTAGATACAATTACCATGAACGATATTTTACATGAGGGGGCTCTTAGAGATCTTCCCTCCAACCTACCTACCCTATTCAATTACATTGAATGGGTTGTCTAGTCTAGAATCGAATCTAGATCTCAACCTTCAAAGCATTAAAGGCCTACCTACTTCTACTCTTGTGCAAAGCACAGCTTCATGACTCACCAGCCTAAGACATTAAATTACATTCACATTCAAAATTGAAGACAAGGGTTGTGCCTCGCTTCAGCACATGATTTGAAACCACTGACATGGCTGGATGGCTAGCTGAATGATGCGGAGAGATGCTCCTGCATCATACTCCTCAGTTCTAAAATTCATGAGCTCCTACTCATGAGATTCCACTCTCAGCTGTGGAAATCCTCCTGGATCCCAAACAAATTTCTGGAGTTGTTCATCTGCTCCATCTCTTTGTTGTTGTTGCTGCTTCTGCGCTGCTGCTACTGCTTCTTTTCTTCTTCTTAGCTTCTCCTTGCTGATAGTTTCTACTGACCCTAACATAAGCTTCTTGATCTCCTTGATCACTTTGTCCAGTTGCTCCAGTGGCTGGCCCTGTTCATGCAGTCTCTCTAGCTGCAAAAATTTTCTACAATTGGGTAGATCACTGTGATCTCCCATGCCTTCTTCATCTGCTTCCAACTTCACCTATTAGATGTGCATGCCCTGCACTATCAGCCTTCTCTCCAGGGATTCAATTTGGTCATACAGATCAGACAAAATAATGTTGTTTGCTTCTTCTTCTTCTTCTTCTGCAAGCTCAAAGGTTGCAGTCTTTTCAGTTTCCTGGCTGAAAATATTTAGCCATTCCTCGGAATGCTCATTCTCTTCTTCTTCTGCTTGGGCAGTCTCAAATACCTGTTCCAATTCTGCTTTGACAATCTTAGCTGGCTGTCTTTCCCTTGTTGTTGCTGCTTCATCTGCAACACAGACTTTGGCCTCCTCTAGGCTAAGTGGTAGGAATATCTGAATTCCTCCAATCATCAGAAGATTCCTCAGATGTTCCTCCTTTGTCAGCTGCATCTGATGATCCAAACTCACCTATGAGTTCATGAGACTCTCACATAGCCTCACCTACTTATCCCTGCCCACCTGGCAATATGGGATTTTCCTGTTGCTTCCTTGGCAGACTATGAGATCAACTAATCCCATCTTTATCAACACCTCAGGCTTAATTGAACTCACCTCCGAGTCCATGAGACTTTCAGAAAGTCCCATATTTGTTCCCTTACCCACCTAGCAAACTAGAAACTTACTGTTGCCCTCCTGGCAGCTTGTGATATCCCGCACCGATCTCGATCCATTCCCCTCCTGGAAATGTGAAATTCCCCAGCTGTCCTCATGACAGTTTGTGAGATCCCGCAGTGATCTCAACCCCTTGCCCTCCTGGAAATTGGGAATTTCTTCTCTGCCCTCCTGGCGGTTCTTGAGATCTTCAGCTGATCCCATTTCATCCTCATCATCACTGAGATTTCTCCTAGTCTCTGGCTCACATATCTGAACCCTCTCTTCTGGTCTGTTGAGGTTTTCAGCATGCCTCAACCACCTTCTCAACAACCTACACTATCTTCTAGCCATCAACTCCTTGACTGGCCATTTTTATTTCATCTTCCTCATGGGCCATTCATACACCCATCTCAACCTTGTATTCTACTACATCCGAAATGAAAGCTTTTCCATTTTTTCCCTTATATCAGCGAGCTCTTCATCTATTTCAGATCTGCTCATCAGCTCTGGGTTCTTCCTTCCAACGTATCTACAGCCTTTAGTAGCCATATCGTTGTCTTCATCTGCTCTCCTGGAAAACCTGCTGCTCACCTGCAAGCAATCACCACAGAGTCTCCAACACTCTGTCTTCCTTTGTCTTTTCCCTTTGCTTGAAATATACAAACAAAGTTCTTGCTCTGATACCAAATTTGGTGCAGACACCACCTCTGCCTCGACAGAGTCTCTGTGTGACCTCCCGGTCTTAAGGATCGTTCATTCACTTCCCTAAGACGAAGCGACTCTTCTGATCCCCTGCTCAGATCTCTAGTTTATCAATCCATAGGTCCTTCGGGAACTCCCCTCTGTGAACAACACTAGGTGCGAGGTCCTATCTCCCCAAGAGACCACAGTGCTATTACCAAGGGCCAAACCCAAAGTCACTTGTCACAACTCGCAATCTCGCGAGTTTGCGAGTCAAAACTCCTGACTCTTCCTTTCCAATCTTGCGATACCTAAAATGATGATATGGGTATGGCTCCTTCTTCTTGTCAATGCCCTCCCCACATGTAATCGTAGGCTAGGGCTTAAATATCAGTGCCTCTCGCAACTCACACCTTCGTGAGTTCATGGGTTGAACTCTCATGCCCTCCTATTGCAACCTCCCAAGACGTGATAGGTCAACGCCAGGTTGACTCCTCCCTTGATGCTTTTCGCTATTCGCAACCTCACAGTCGAAGGGTTAAATCTCCGTGCTCTTCCCATGCGAACCTCCAAGACTTAAAAGTCAGTGAAAGTTTACCTTCCTTCCTTACTTCTTGCAACTCGCCACTTTGCTAGTTGTAGTGTCCAACCTTGGCGCCGTCCCTTCATGAACCCCCGAGAAGCAATATTTACTTTCCCTCTCACGTTCTCGCTACTTGCGACTTTGCAAGTCGAAGGGTTGAGCTCTCATGCCCTTACTCTGTGAATCCCAGAGACACGAGAAGTCAATGGAGTGTTGACTCCTTTTCCCAGGTGACGCATGTCTGCCTATCAACCACGTGCACCCCACCTTGTGGTTCTGCCACGTGTCCACACTCGTGCCTCGGCTCTCGGCACTTTGCAGCTTCTAATGTCAAGAAGAGGTTCTCTCAACCTCCGAACCTCCGAATGCACGATACGTGCTATGAAGCTTTGATCCAATGGTCCTCCCTTTCTCCAAATCCAATGGTTGTCTTCGCTCCTCATGATTTCACAACTTCACAACATAGAGCACCCAACTCTTGGGCTATTACCTTGCGAACCTATGAGTTCACGATATCCCTTGATCTCTGCCACCTGTCCTCCTTAGATGGACGGTCCAGATCTTCTCTTGACTTCACCTCTCGCAAAGTCGAAGGACTTCCATCTCTCACCTCCGATGTCCAAATCCCTGATAGAGAGGATATCGTGACACACGTCCGCTCTCAGATGAATGACTCAAATTTCCTCAGTACTTCTCTACTCGAGAAGTCAAGATGCTCACCTTTGTGAGTCCCGATGCCCGAATCTCTGAAATGGATGATTCTGCGACATGTGTCCTCCCGCATATGGATGGCTCATATCTATTTCTCCTTGTCGTGATTTCTGAGGTCGAGTGCCCAGACTCTCATCCTCCAGACTCCCAAACTCCCGAATGCCAAAATCCCGATACCAACCCCTTCGGGACTTTCACTTTGTTGCTCTATGCATGAGGTCTAACCCTTGTGAAACTCTCGACAGATCTAATGACTGTCAGCGATTCTGAATGAGATCCAACGACTCAGATTCTCTCCTGCTCTTGTGCTCCTCCACTGCTCCCTAGACGTGAAATCCTTCAATGGTCCAAATCTGCTCGGTTGATCCGACGAAAGTTATTGCTCCTGTTGAGCCTTGACACTTTTCTTCCCAGACTTGGAAGAATTTAAAATTCTCAAAGGCCTCGACCTTTGTTTATTTTCTCTGCAAGCTTCACAACTTTGAATCCTCGCCTGCACGTATGAAATGCTACTCCTCCTGAGCTTTGGTCCCAAATCCTTGAAGGATTCTGACTTCTGCACTCCTTCAAAGTCTTTGCATCGAAAGTGTTGTCTCTTCTAATATTCTCTGAGACTCAAACTTCTAAGGAAAATAATTCCTTCTTCCTCCTCCCTCAGATAGAGAAATATGATGCCCTCCTCACACTCTGTCTGCTCAAGCAACCTATTGCTAAGTCTTTCAGGGTGTTCAACAACCCTGCGAAGATCCTTCAGTGGACTCTTCTTCAATCTCTGAACTCAAAGAGTTCCTTCTGTGTGCTCTAGCACTTACTCAATGCCCTTCTGGCAGAGTATCAAGAATTCTTAGATGATTATTTCTTCTAATGAACTCACATCAGAGTTCTTCTTCTATGCACTCCTTGCACCTGCTCAATGCCCACCTGGAAAAGCTTTACAGAACTCCTCAGAGATTCTGTCTACAACTGTGTTTCTCCACAACCTTGCCTCCTGAGGTGTTCAGTAACCTCAAAGGTCTTCCTTCGAGTTAATGACTTCGGCTTCTATGCCCACCTGGCATGTCTTTGTCTGAATCCGTAGAGTTTAGAAGTGCATCTATGTACTAGTATTCAAAGACCTCAGTACTCTATCACGCCCTCTTGGCATGAAACCACAAAGAACCTCTCAAGCCTGAAAATCAAACAACTCCCTACAAATGTCTAGCATACATCTACAACATAAAGAACACACAAAGGCATTCACATAACACAGACAATATGCAGGAAAAACTGATCTGGTTTATATTAATCAAAATGTCTCTTTACAAAGGTGTTCTGAGCATGGACTGTAACAAGGTCTCAGCTCTTTCTCTTTTACTCTCTACTCGTAGACTCTCTACCATTAGATACAAATACCATGAACGATATTTTACATGAGGGGTCTCTTAGAGCGCTTCCCTCCAACATACCTACCCTATTCAATTACATTGAATGGGTTGTCTAGTCCAGAATCGGATCTAGATCTTAGCCTTCAAAGCATTAAAGGCCTACCTACTTCTACGCCTGTGCAAAGAATAGCTTCACAACTCACCAGCCTAAGACATTAAATTACATTCAAATTCAAAATTGAAGATGAGGGTTATGCCTCTCTTCAGCATGCGATTTAAAACCGCTGACGTGGCTGGCTGGCTGACATGGAGAGATGCTCCTGCATAAAAAATTTGGCACATTTTATCACTTTCTCACACATAAATTCACTACTCACTCACATAGTTTCATTTCAAATTGTGGAGGTTGAAGTAATTTCCTCCCAAAGGGATTCCGAAATGCCCCACCCTTTTCTTGAAGGAACTATCCACTCCCACTTAAATTTGAAAAATATTGGTTCACACCCCTAATATCACAAACAACCACATCTAATTTTTTTCTAAAAACTCACTAAGTTTTCCTCCATAGGTGGTACCAAAATAAATTTTTTATTCTACGTAGGATATCGAGAATATGCATCCAAATAACTCCCTGTTATCTGGTTCTCACATCTTCAAACATTAGAAGTTGTCAAATAGGGAATTTTAAAATCCTCCAAGTCAAGTGTTCCTAACACCATAAGGCAGGGAGATACCCGTGAAGGGTCGAAGGCTGAGGTCCGGTTGTTCTGTGCTTGCCCCCTTGAGGCACCCACCTCTTGGACGGGATCCAGCCCGTGACCCATTTCTGAGGCCGAAAATCTAAATGCCACACTTTGACCAAGGTACCTAGTGACGAAATTTTAGGACATCTACCCAGGAAGAAATTGTGGGCTGCAATTGCACCTTGATTGGATTTTTTGTGTCTATTGGGAAATATCACCAGCTCTTTCATGATATGCACCCTCTACCCCTCATTATAAATGATTGTTTCATCCTTCACTAGCCCCTCTTCTGGTGGCTTTAGGCCCCACTATTGAGTGCTATTGGAAGGTCTAGTGCTATTTGAGAGGAAGAATGTTAAGTCTATTATAACATGAGAATTTGTTTTATTTGTTCTCCCATGCAAACAAAATCCACCTACCCACATGTATTCTTATTTGATTTATGTATGATGCTCTTGTGATTACATGCGATTGTGAGCTATATTGTGAAGGTCCAAGTTATACAAATTATCTTGTTCATTTATTGCTCTCATCATCATTTGCACACATCCACTTTGCTAGTCAGACATGATAGGGGACCCACAGAATCCCCGTCTCTCCAGACATTTGTTAAATCTCCCTCCTATTCTAGGGGGAGTTCCTAGTCTTGCCAACTCATCAGCTCAACCCTCTCACACCCTTGTGAGTGATACTATCTTGGGATCAAATTTTCTTGGTTCCACTTTACTTGGGTCCACCTCCCAAGGCCAACCATCCACTAGCTCTCCTTTACAAGGAAGCAGGGAGAAAAATTCTTCCCAAGGTGGAAGTACAACCCCACCTCACCCCCCCCACGGGTCAGGTACACAAACCACTCACACCATGGCTGGAACTAACCCTCCACTGCCACTCCAGATGCTATACTTGGCTTCCCTTAACATACCAAATATGAGCAAGCTCACAAATGATCCTATATTGCACGACCCCACATGGCCTGCAATGCCTACCAAACTCCCTTCAGACATTCCCAAGTTTGAAGGAAAAGCGGGAGACGACCCAACCAACCATGTCATGACCTTCCACTTATGCTTCTCTTCAAAAAACATCATGGACGACTCCATCCAATTAAGTTTATTTCAATGCACACTCACTTTCCCATCAGCCAAGTGGTATGTAGATGAAAAGTCAGGGTCCCATGTGACTTTTGAATCGTTGGAAAAAGAATTTTTGAACTTCTTTCAACTACCAATCCACCATGAAAATGGTCTCGAACTACTCTCCAAGTTTAAACAATCCCCATCCACCCATATCGCCGACCACATTCACAAATGGCATCGGCGACATAGTTTATGCAAAGCAGAAACCACTAAGCAACAATGCCTTGATTGGTTTCTCAAATCACTTGTCTCCCTCCTTGCCAAAGATGTGGCTTCCACCTTCTCCCAATATGAAGAATAAGCCATGATAAAGGCTCAACAATATGACCTCATTTAAGCACAGTTAGGATACTTATATATAGTACTACCTGACACCCCGAGACCTGTACCATTCGGCCAGGAAAAACTTGGGATGTCTCACTCAGTGGATAGATTGATTTGTACCATGACACACCACAATCCGTACATCCAACCACAACCCATGTACGGTACACCACAATATCCAATGATATATGGGGGACCCATTGGTTACCCTTCCCTCCATTATCAGTAGCCATACCCTGTTGTCCTCCCTCCACCCATGAGTGGGCCCGCGTTGACACCCATGATGTGCCTGACAATCCAACCAAGTTCCGGTACCCCCTCTACCTCAGCTTACACCCTGAGCACTAGCGAAAGCACTACACCTTCCTATGTACCCTACAGATCATTGCCACATAATAATCCATATTTTCCATTTCCTAGTCCTTCGTAACCTATTGCTCCACCACAAGGAAAACCACACATTGGGGTTAACTTTGTTCAACCCTCTCCCATTCAACAATTTCAAAATTTTGAACAACTGAATACGGAAAATCTGGCCCATCAGTCAAATAATGCCAAAAAGAAAGGAAAAAAATGAAACAATAATAATCCAGGACCAGGGGGAAACAACCCCCAACAAAACCACTCGGTTGAGGGAAACCCGAAGAAGGGGAACTAGAACCCCCAAGGGGGAAATAACAACAAACGCCAAGGGTAGAAAAACAACAATAACCTCCAAAGAACTTCCCTTGTGCCCTTTGCGGTGAGTATGGCCATTATATTCACCATTGCCCCTAAATTTCCAACTTTAAAAGGATGGAAGAATCTGTGAACAGACCTCATCCCCCAGCACCGACTGCCCCTCAGTAGCCCCCACAACAATATGTGCAACAACCACCCCCAGCTGTGTTGCAAAACCCGATTCCACACCAAGGGGTGATGAATACCCAACACGAGATGCACCCTACCCCACCACAGATGGGATAGTATCAAAACCTGGGCACTCTTGCGGATTGCACTATCCTCCTCACTAGTGAAGAGGAAATTCTTCTACAAACACGTAGTTGTCAATACAATGCACCCCCTGAATCTACTCCCACCACTTCAAAAGAAACTGTTCTAGTTACAACTGGACCACCTTTGATGATTCCACACCCTAACACTAAACCACCCCTTTGCATTCCTCGTATCCCATTACGACGGAATGCCAACAACCCTCATGCTAGGGAAACACGTAATTACAGTTTTCTTGATGACTTGGTGCAACCCCCTACTTCCATGTTAGTCTTGGAAGTCCTTCAAACCTGTTCCACTCAACGAAATTCATTACTTTCTGCCCTAGGGGCAGTCGACCCTGTTGATACTAGACTTATCACATTTGATCTAGATTGGGGGGAACTCTGTCTCCCCGCTTTGGTAGCTTTCTAGATACCAGTTAAAATTTAGAACATCATAGTTCATCGATGCATCATTGATGAAGGTGCATCCATATGCATCATGTCCAAAACTGTATGGAAGAAACTTGGGTCCCCTAAGCTAATACCATCCACCATTACTTTGAGAGCTTATGATGGATGACCATCCTCTTCTGAAGGACTCTTTAAAAATGTCCCCATTGAACTTGGGGGAAAAACCATCCTTATTGACATTGAGGTTATTGACTCCCCACTCGATTACAATATCTTGTTCGGATGTAGCTACATGTACACTATGAAGGTCAAAGCCTCTTATGTGTTTTGAACGATGATGTTCCCCCACAATGGGAAGATCATCACCATTGATCAAGTTTCACATTATGAGCCTAGCCCTTCTTCCAACATTGATAACATCCTACCTTTTTTCCTCACTAATCCCAACACCTACCCACTCGTCGATATGGCCCCTGAAATTTTCAAAGACCCATCCTTGCTAGGGACCTACCATGGCACACCACTGCTCATACATCCCTTAACACAAGTATGTGTCATCTCTTCCAATGGAATTGAAACTGGAGATACCATTCCTCCCACCAAGGCTTCTTCACTACCTGACATCCCACTAGTCGCAGAGCTCCCACCTCAGGAACCCCCTGATAACCCTACGACACAACTTGTCCCCGATTTCACTCTCCCCCAGTGTCAAATCCCTGTTTGGGAGACAATCCCCCAAGCCATTACACAAATCCCCTTCTTCTACCCCCCACCGGGCATATAATATTTCCAGGTAGCTACAACGCTTACCCTTCCTAACATGGTGCTGGCCATTCCGGTATGGTATCTACATCCACCCGTGATGGTCCCTCAACCATCCCTCCCTCCCCAAATAGAAGGAATCCCGATTCAGATTCTAGTACTTACTCCAACCACACCACCCTCACCCCGACTTGCTAGCACCATCACTACAACTGGGGGCAAATAGAAGAAGAAAGAGCCCACCGCTCCACTTCCCCCCCAAGTTTAACCTCCTTGTTCACTATGTGAGAAATAAGGACACCCCACCAATAGATGTTCCTCTCTCCTTGAGATACGTAATTTAATTCACCTCCCTCGAGAAACCACACCACTCATCGCTTCATCCAACACCCCTAATCCCACAACCATGTCCCCTACTATAGGTAGAAAAGGTCTGTGAACCAAATTCGCATGTGCCATCTGTTCAAAATATGGCCATTACACCCACCATTTCCCTACACTACCTCATTTTTTATAGATGCTAACACTAGTACGCCAGAGATTGCAGCAAGAACCCCCTCCATCCGCGTCATCAAATACCCATGTCACTGACATACACTATGTCATGACCTCATTCAATGATCGAATGAGATGACCTTGATCTCTCTGTGAATCACTTAACCATTTCAGATACCAGTGTCCTACGATCATTGAATACAGGCGTCACCAAATGGCCCTTATTCAAAATCCTACACCTCCCCCACTACCAGAGATACCAGTGATTACCCCTACTCCATCCCATGATGTCGTTCATATTATCTATCCTAAGCCTGAGGCACTTCCCACTCCTCCATGGCTCATGGATAACCTATATGAAGATTTTCCCCCAAATCCCCCCAATTCTCTGGTCCATTTCCCCACGGAAATCTTACGCCCGACTACAATTTTTAACACACAATATCTTGATATCTGGTTTATGTCAAGCAAACCATCACAACCTCCTTGCGCCACCCCTTCTACATCTTCACCACCAGAAGAAAACCACATGGTGACAGTTACCAATGTTACTCTCCTAGATCCCCTATATTCTCACCAGTTCCATTGCAACGAAGACATCCTCGAGGAATTAACTACCCCTGATTGCCCATGGAACGTACTCCATCATAGAGTGCTCTTTCTCTCGCAGGAAGCCTTTGAGTCCCCTATCCTAGACTCCATATACGCAATCGAAAATAAATATTTTGTCCCATCATGGCATATAGACTGGTTCAACAACCCTATCCCTACCCCCGACGCTTTTAAAGAAGGAAACATGGACAACATTTCCCCCACTATCAAAATCGATATTTCCATCAAACCTGGAATCATAGAAGAAATCACCATTGGCGCTGCATTCTCTCCTAAATAAATTATATCTTACAAATCTCTCTTCCAGGAATACTAGGACATTTTTTCCTGGTCATACACCGAGATGCCCGACCTTGATCCTTATATTGTCGAACATCGTATAGACACATGGCCTGATATCACACCTATGCAAAAAAAACAACGCCCACTGCACCCATCCAAAGAAATGGCCATCAAAGTCAAAATTGGCAAACTACGTGTTGTCGGGCTCATATACCCCATTGCAGATATGTCATGGGTCTCCAACCCCGTCCCTATCAAAACAAAACAAGTCACTATTCACGTCTTTACTGACTTTCACGATCTCAATCATGCCTGTCCCAAAGACAATTTCCCAATGCCTTTTATCGACCAAATTATTGATGATTGCGTTGCCCATGAGGCTTTGTCCTTCATGGATGGGTTCTCTGGCTACAATCAAATTCAAATTCACCCAGCCAGTTAGTATAAAACCACATTCGCTACCCCATGGGGTACTTTTGCATATTGTGTCATGCCTTTTGACCTCAAGAACGTGTTGGGCCCCTGATATGAATGATTTTATGATGTTAATTAGATCCTTTTTGTCGAATGTGTATATGTGTTTTCATGTTTTGAAGAAGTTTTTGAAGAGTTTTTGTGTCAAAATGCTATGATCCACACCAGGTATGCATAATTCATGTTTTGCAATGATTTTGAGTTTAAATCATTATGTTTTTATGATCCCAAGAGACTAATTCATGTTTTGTATGTCACAGTGCAAAATTGTTGCTTGTTTTTTCTTTCGACACTCAGTCCAACACTCCATCTAACACTCAGTCCGACACTCCATTCGGCACTCTGTCCTAAACAAAAATGATGGGAGATTTGGTGGTTATGGTATTGGCGGCTAGTGATGGGTGAATTAGAGACATGGGTTTTTCTCGTGCTTGTTCCCTCCAACTACTAAACTCTTGACAACTCGGTTTGGGTTGTTATGTTGGGATATTATTGGCTCGCTTCATTTCGGTAGTTAGGGCATCATTAAATGTAATTTACTGGTTTTAGAAGAGGTTCGACCCTCCAGTGGTCGACCTCTCAGTCTGTAAATCTTATAAATACCACCGTGGTGGTCATACAATAGGGGATAAGTCTAGGAATCCGTGTGTTAGAGGGAAAATATAATTTCCCTCTGTTTTGCCATTTTCATTTTGCCAGAATTGTGTAAAACTGCATTATTAGTTTTAATGGAGAATTTGTGTTGTTGAAGATTGTGGTGTGAATTTGAAGAGTAGCCACGACTTGCTGGGGGGCCCACCAACAGTCTGGGTAACTATTCTACGAGTTTATTTGTGAATTAGATAGCGTAGATGCATTTTTATTCATTTTTCTATACATGAATTGTTATTTTACTTCTTTGTTATATAAGTTGTTGTTTATGATTTAATTGGTTTAACTTTGTTTTTGCAGGTTATTATGAGGAATCGTGTTAATATGCAATAACTTTGTAGATTATAGAAGCAAGCTTGCAAGCTTAGAGACTAACCATGTGTGTAGCTAGATAATAAATTAAGTTTTCTTTTATGCTGGAATAGATGATGAAAACAGAGTTTTAGAACAAAGTTTTTCATTTATGCTTTCTTTGATAAGGTCTCGATGGATGGATAGTGCTATCTTTAGTTTTTATTTGTAGAATGCTTATCTAATTGGTGTTTGATTTTACTTATCTAGTTATCAATTAATTTTCTTATTTGCTTACTTGTCATATGTTAAAATAGTGTTTAAATTATGTTTATGAGCATTTTCCTTTTTGCAATTTGAATTGTTAAAGTAGAGCTAGTTTAGTTTATTTTATGAAATTTCTTTCTTAGATCTAGGCTACAATTTCAATTTGTAGTTAGTGATTGAATTTAGTATAGTACGAGTTTTCTTACGTAGTATAGAGTGCAATTGAATTTCATAGCATAATCTCTTTTTACTGTTGATGGTTAATGCATGATTACATAATCAAATGGATATGCAAGATAATTGATGTTGTTTTTATAATGGATAAGTTCTCACTGGATTTCCTAATTCACACTTTTCACTTTGCTATTGAAGTCAATATCGAGCTTATCCCTCTTGAATTATCTTTCATTATTAAGTGCCATCGTGATATTATAAGACACCGAAGACATTCACACAACCATCAACACTATATTTGAGTTTTTCTCGCTTTCATAGAGTAGAAGATAGTTCTCTCGCTTTCATAGAGTAGAAGATAGTTTTCTTGTTTTTGTAGGATAGATAGTCTTCTTGCTTTGGTATATTAAAGAGTAATTTTCTTATCATAGATCAAGGATTAGTTGTTAGTTACTCTTTTCTTTCAATTTAGTAGATTTCCTTTTTAGAAATAGTTGTGAAGATTAGTTTAAGAATAGAGTTCACTTGTCTCGTAGATTAGTTAATTTCTTATTGAGTAGAAGTTATCCTAGTTTAGTTAGTTGCTTACTTACTTTAATAGGTTAGTTGCTTACTTGTCTATTCTTGCTTAGATAGTTTAGTTGCTTGTCTGTTTTCTTTCTTTCACAAGATAGTTGTTTATTGAATATTGAATAGATTAATTGAAGTAGTTTTTTGTTGCTATTTGCTTATTATATGAATAGTTTTCTTTTGCTTATTGTCATGATTGAACTAGTTTTCTTTAAATAGGGTTTTCCTTTGCTTTCTTAGAACTATACCATGATACCTTGTCCAAATGTTAACTGGGTTACAAGTTGAAGTTTCTTAGTAGGTCTTGCCATTAATAGTCTTTGCTTGAATATATTAGCCCTTAGATAGCTACTTCCTTAATCAGACTATACTACTACCAACCCTTCTACCTTGGCATATATTTTGTTATAACTCTAAGTTTACTTACCCCAGGTTGACAATTTAATTGAGGGTTTTTAGTGTGTTTTTAGTGCATATAGAACAGCCACCATTTTTGGCGTCGTTGTTGAGGAGTTGTCTCAAGGTACGAAATAGTTAGGAAATAGATCACTTCTAAACCTTAGCATTAGTTTGGTGGCGGGGGAACTTTAAGATGAGAGGTAAGAACCTGCGCATCTGCTATAGCAGGTTCTGCCAAACCCAATGGTAGTTTTTCTTTTTTTTTTGCTTACTTTCATGAATAGACCTAGAGACCCAAAAGGTAGATACATTAAATATAAATCAAACCTTTCAACCAAGGTTCCTTCCAACCTTTTTGGGGGAAGGAATGTCCCACTCATAAATTCCACAGACCTATACCAAAAAACAAGAGCTAGCTCAACCAAAGAGCTAAATCAGTCTCTGAAGAGACTAAAATAGGGAGCACTATAGAACAAAAGTTGAAACATCAGTAATAGTGAGACAAGAGGCAAGACCACTCGAGCCCTCTGCAGAACCAACCAACACAACCTTTGTTTTCTTACCACCACTAGGAGAATGAATTCGAAGGTGACCATTAGTTTGGAAGAACTCTCTCAAATCCTACCAACAACTGGGATCTCTTCTTCTCAAGAAGAACACATCTTGACAATAGCCAATAACTTGAATACCTCTCCATAAATATTAGAAGAATCAAGGTCCTATGAGCTATAAAATGATTTTCCTTGCCAAAATGAAAAGGAAGCTGAAAAAGTATGGACTACATCCAGTGGAGAGAAATCATTAAGACCTAAGATTGAGGAGTTCTCAACATCCATCTCAATAGATCCTTTATGTAATTCAAAAATCAATCATCCAGAAGAAGAGGATCTACATAGCATGATGAAGGAGAGCATAGAAATTGTTGTTGATGAACATCAAGATTACATTCAAATTTGATTTCAAGAGGTCATCAGACCACAATACTATTCTCTTCTTCAACACCTTCTGATTCCAAAACAAGTAGGTTGGTTTGTTCTTCATATCCAGGTAATCACTGCAGTAACCTTTTCATATATGGATATGAGTATGTTTCTTATCTTGCTCCGCACATGGTTACATTGGAAGAGTTGTTATACTTGAATAAATTTTTTCCTTTCTTTTTAGGTAGGGTAGGATAGTAAATAAAAATTGCATGTTGTTAGTTTAGCTTAAAGTCTAATGCAGCCTCATTTTACATTTTATTTTTAATAAAATAACTATGAGATATATGTTCCAGTGACTTGATCTCATTGATCTTATTAGTTTTTTATATTTTAGAGTGTGGTTTTTGACAAATAGTCCTAGAGATTTCTACAGGTATTTATTTCACCAAGAGTAGACAGTTTCAAGAAAATATAAAAGAAGGATTCTTCTTCGAAACATTGCTATACTTGAACCTTGTTGTCTATTAAGCATCAAATGAATAATGACTTGTTGTAGTTAGCCATGTTTTTGCAAAGATTTTCATCTTCTATTTTTCTTAAGGCATTCTAAAAAGAAGTTGCTCTTGAAAATCTTCACCACTATATGAGGAAGTGATACCATAACCATCAAGCTTAGAGGTCTCTCGTACAGTTTTCCCAAGAAACCTAAGTAAGTGAGTAAAGTATATTTATTAAAGAGTAACAAAGAGGTCTGATTAGAGGTTAGTCATGGAAACATCACAATAACTTACAAAAGAAGAAAGTGAGTTGAGCCTAGAGATGCCTTTCTGTTCTTTCTCAATGGTACCATCCACTACACACTAAATAGCTTGATTATATCATATATTTAGATAGGCTACGTCCTCTTGAGTACCCCTTACATCAGGACAATCACTAAGGAATATATATAATGGAAATTCATCCTCTCAAATAAATACCATCCCAATAAAAAGAAAGAAAAAGTTGTTTTCAGAGCTGTCCCCCCATCTTCTTGCATAAATAAATCTTATACTAAAATCTTAAAATATGGAGGGCTAGTCTCTGAGGGTGTAAGAGGCTAACCCATCGGGATACTGAACAGGTCTGCTGGCAAAAATTACCAGCTTGTGGTATGACTAGGTAAACCCGTCGGAGTATTGAACAGGCTTGCTGGCAGTGGGGCATTCTACCTAGCAAGGATGATAATCTGACAAAAAATAAATAATAAATTTAAACTTGTCCTGATGTATGACATTAATTGTAGACA
>JASDQU010102589.1:258326-278416 GCA_032191745.1 Picea mariana | reverse complement strand
ACAGGTCACACTGTTCTTTATTAGCGGCCTCCAGTTCCTTTGTATCCAGTTATCAGTTGTTCTTGTGGAAGGCCAAAGCCCCATGAATTGGCCTACCAGACCACGCTCTGACAGAGAGATAGCTATTTTCATTGGTTGTTCCGGAGGAAGAGTGATTACTGGAATGTCCTCAAGTTGTTTTACAAAGCTCGAAGGATCTCCGGAGGTGGCCTTCTTCGAGCAGGCTGTGATCAGTTTGTTAAAGGTCGCAGAGGGGGAGGGAGGGGGCAGCGGCTCCCCTCCGTCCTGGCTTGCCATGGTCAGTCGAACCCTGATTCAACCTTCCAGTGCTCCAAAACCCTACTCGCTCCACATACTGGTAATCATTAGGATGATCAAGGATTAGTTGTTAGTTACTCTTTTCTTTCAATTTAGTAGATTTCCTTTTTAGAAATAGTTGTGAAGATTAGTTTAAGAATAGAGTTCACTTGTCTTGTAGATCAATTAATTTCTTATTGAGTAGAAGTTATCCTAGGTTAGTTATTTGTTTACTTGCTTTAATAGGTTAGTTTCTTACTTGTCTATTCTTTCTTAGATAGTGTAGTTGCTTGTCTATTATCTTTCTTTCACAGGATAGTTGTTTATTGAATATTGAATAGATTAGTTGAAGTAGTTTGTTGTTGCTATTTTCTTATTAGATGAATAGTTTTCTTTTGCTTATTTTCATGATTGAACTAGTTTTCTTTAAATAGGGTTTTCATCTGCTTTCTTAGAACTATCCATTGATCCCTTGTCCAAAGGTTACCTATGTTACATAGTTGAAGTTTCTTAGTAGGTTTTTCCTTTAATAGTATTTGATTGAGTATATTAGCCCTTAGATAGCTACTTCCTTAATTAGAATATACTACTACAAGCCCTTATACCTTGGCATATATTTTTCTACAACTCTAAGTTTACTTACCCCAGGTTGACAATTTAATTGAGGGATTTTAGTGTGTTTTTAGTGCATATAGAACACCCATCAAAATGCTAGTGCAACTTTCCAATGGGCCATGACCTACGTTTTTCATGATCTCGCTCACATCATCCTCGCCTACTTAGATGACCTCACCATTCGATATAAGAAATGTACTCAACATCTAGATGACTTACGGGTCATCTTCCAATGGTGTCGACAGTACAATATCCGCTTGAACCCCCTCAAGTGTGTATTCTACATCACCACTAGACACCTTGTTGGGTTCATAGTCTCCCAATGTGGCATCATCGTAGACCCCCTCAAGGTCCAAGCCATCACATAAATTCCCCCCCTCAGAATTTACACCACCTATAGAGCTTACAAGGCAAAGCTAACTTTTTACGTCGCTTTGTCCCCGATTACACCACTTGTGCACACAGTTTCCTTCACTTGTTGCGTCATGATATCCCATTTTGATGGGATGAACATGCCCAGACCAATTTTTATGATTTAAAAGCGGTGCTCTCCAATGCCCCTTTGATTAGTCCACCTGATTATGATCGCGACTACAACCTCTACTTATCGGCCTCAGCCGTCTTAGTAGCAGGAGTTCTCGTCCAGCTAGGGGATGATGGTTGTGAGAATGTAATTTAATATATTAGTAAAAACCTTTCACGTCCACCCATGAAGCAAAATCACAAAGAAAAACTTGCCCTTGCAGTTGTCCTCATAGTCCAGAAACTATGCCATTATATCCTGCTTTGCACCACCAAAGTCGTGGTGGATTCCAACCCTATGCAATACTTGCTTAGTCGCAGAAAAACCAATGGAAAATTTGCTCGATGGATCATCATCCTTCAGGAGTACGACCTAGAGTTCTCCACTCCCAAAAGCAAGAAAGCACTCATCCTCGCCGAACTCATCATGGAATTTCCCTCAGATGTTTCTAGCTCTCCCATCAATACAGACTTCCTCGACGAACACCTCTTCTACATCCCCTCGGATTACCCCTGGTATGGAAACCTTCTCATCTACCTTAGGACACAGAAGTTTGGGTCTCACCTCTCCTGAGACGATCATAAGAATATTCGCCATCAGGCCCCTCGATATCTCCTTATCAGTGACATCCTATATCGATGTGGGGTCGACACCATGCTCCGTCGATGTTTGACCATCGACAAAGCCGATAGAGTCTTGAATGATTGCCACAATTGCGCCTGTGGTGGCCACCTCTCTTGGATGTCCACCGCCCAAAAAATCACTCGAGCGAGCTACTTCTGGCCCACATTGTTTCACGACTGTATCCATGCTATGAAATGGTGTGACAAATGCCAACTTTATGCCCACAAAGCATGAGCGCCACCCGCCCTTCTACACCCAGTCATCACTGTCGGCCCCTTTTGTAAGTGGGGCATTGACTTCATGACTTTCAACCCTCCATCCAACAATGGACACAAGTACATTATCATGGCAGTCGATTACTTCACCAAGTGGGTAGAATCCATGCCCACCTTCAACAACACCGCTGACACTGCAACGCATTTTTTCTTTAATCACGTCATTTCCCTCTTTGGAGTACCATTACAATTGGTCTCCGATCATGGAAAACACTTTGAGAATGATCTTTCCATAGAAATTTCCTCAAATTTAGGCTTCTCTCACGATTTCTCCTCCCCCTACTACCCTCAATCCAATAGACAGGTAGAGGCAGTCAACAAGGTCCTCAAAACCATGTTACGATGCACTATTAACAAACATAAGACCAATTGACATCATATATTGTTCTCAACACTATGGGGGTATCGCACGGAAGTTAAAACTGCCACTGGATTTACACCATTTCATCTTGTCCATGGGATCGAAGCCACTCTCCCCATCGAGTGCAAAATTCCAACATTGCACACCGCTATTGAGCTATTACCTGAAACTTCTCCAATGGAGCAGTGCTTACTGAACTTAGATTCATTGGATGAAGACCTTCGGTCTTCATTGTAGAAACATGAGGCAGCTAAAAAATGGTCGAAGGCCACCTTTGACTACCATGTCAGCCTTTGCTCATTTAACGAAGGAGACCACGTCCTTTCCTACGATATTGCTCATGATACCCTCGACCATGGAAAATTCGAGTCACTATGGCATGGACCCTACATCATTCAACACTTCCTCACTAAAGGCACATACATCATGGACTCTCCCAAAGGATACCATCTCAAAGAACCCATCAACGGGTTGTACTTAAAGAAATTTTACACCTAAGAGTGGTCATTCTACACTAAGATTTTTCTTTTTGTACACGTTTTGTAGAATTTTTAGTCTTCTTTTTCCACCACACCTTATGTATGATCTACCATTTGTGTTATTGAAATATGCCTCCTCCATCGGCCTACCACATCAGTTATCCTGACAGAGCTAGCCGATGGACACAAAATCTCGCTTCGACCGCTTGGGCCCTCTATACCCCCTCATATGAACTGCTCCACTCCAGCAGCATATGTTTGGGCTCAACAACCAACAACCAAGAATAATACACAACTATCATTGGCATCCTTGTCAAGGCCAGTCACCTCCATATTCATCACCTTAGCATCCTACTAGATTCCCAGCTCATTGTCCTTCAACTCAACAATGTGTACCATGTCCGCGATCCCTGACTCTTCCCAAATACCTACAAGTTAGAATTTTATCTCGACATTTTGATTCAATCACATTTACACATATTCCATGACAATTCAATCAAATAGAAGATAATATGGCTAACCTAGTGTTAGATTGACATTTATCACATCAAGATATCATTACACATACATAAATTATCAAATTCTGTCACAACATATAGATTAGACATCATAAAAAGAACCACAAAAAATCATCACATGTGAACATCACAACGATCCAAAAAATGTATATCCACATATATATATATATATATATATATCGATCAATGTGCCATCAATGTTTACAAAAAATAGTACAACATGTACATCGCCCATAGGCAGGTGAACCCCCTCATCCCTATAGGTACAAAATAGGTCTCACACTACCCTATACAACATGGGCTCACATGCCTCTATCAATAAAAAAATATATATACAAGGGCACTCATGGTGCCTCAAGAGCTCCACCACCTAGTCCTCTCTCTGGAGGAGGTGCCCTACCGATTGGGGGTCCTCCAGGTCCTGGGGGAAACCACCCAGTCATCGTCGCCCCCGCTACAACTTCTCTACAGATCAGGATCTGAACCTTCGCTAGAAGGCCCATGCACTACTCCAAGACTCCCTCGTCTTGGATTTGAGTCCACATGCCCTCAGGAACTCCCTAGAGCACCACCTCCAATCGATGATGAAAGTCATCTAGCACTCCGCTAGCCTCTGCCAGAGGAGCATGTGAAGTCCCTGCACCAGGGTCGTCATATCAACGTCTCCTACCAGCTCTATCATCAACAACTAGCCTTGCACCAGCCTCATCCCTCCGGCGTCTCTCCCCTACTTGCAGCTCTCCCCATGATGGTATCTTAGTCCCCTGATGAGCCGACGCTCTAACCAGCTCTACCTCTCATCCACATGGCCCCACATATGCACACACAACAAACAATTGATAGCATCAAAATCCATCCATACATAAAACATATGTTATATTATCCAAAACACAAAACATCAAATACATCAACGTACCTCTGTGGTTCCAAACCTCTCCAGGAGGTAAGACCATGTCGGGATCCTAACGATAGTCCATCACACCATATGGGTATTGCAGGATGATCTGTAGCATCTGATGCCACACATGTGTTAGCTCGGACATAAAGTAATGGCCACCCTCCCCACCCCCATGTCGTACCAAGATCGATACCCACCGCATCAATCATGGCTCCCATGCACCAGACACATCTAAAAAAACTCTCGGGTGCAACATAGCCACCCTCTCCAAGAACTAGGCCACCAAGATTGACCCAAAGGAAAAATCCCTTAAGTTCGCAGCTAGACACCTAATGAGTTGCCCCATCATCTTGGTGTGTAGCATCAAGCCCAGGCAAAATTCTCTCCACCCAGTGCCCTCTGCATGATCCTCAGCTGACCACCATTGATCCACTGAGTAGATAGGGATCCATAGACCCTCACAATCAATGCTGCAATGCAACGATGCACAATGGCATCCATCTCCCCAATCCACACCACCGAGCCTAACATAAATTTATCCCTGGAACAATACGTCTGTGCCAGGTCAACCAACTGTCCATCCCCTAGAAACAGGGGATCAACAGTTAGAGCGCTTCCTCGAACTAGGATCCCAGTCAAGAAATACACATCCTTCGTCGTAGAGAATGTGAGTTTCTCCCCCCACACAATGAAGCACTGCAGATCAGTGATCCACATAGATATCAGAAACTGTAGCAGGTACTCCTGCGCTCGCAACAGTGAGTAGTCAAAGAAATTTAGCAACCCATAGGCTGCCAAAGGTCCCCACACACTTGGCTCCTCATCCCTCACTGCCTCTTTCAGGCACACCCAATCCCTCTCCCTCTAGTTGACTGGCATCCTGAACTAGTCACCTTCATCCACATACATAGTACTTGATCAGACATCAAAAACCATAAAAACACCCAATATAAAAAAAGACAAGTTTTTACACCCCCTCGGCTTTGCCTCATGTGCGTGATTGTTTTCCCCACAGGCGCTCACATGTGTGTGCCTATTCTTCACATAGTTGCACATCAATGCATAACTTTCTAAGACACAGGCACACATTCATGCACTCCAGTCACACACACAGGTGCGCATTCATGCGCACCTGTTCGCTACACAATTGCACACATGTGTGTAGCTGTCAGGAAAATAGTCATGCACAAATGTGCAATTGTACTTCGAACAATCATGCATCCTATGCATGTTTGTTTTCCCCATTTAGGCACCTCCATGCATGGCTATCTTCATTACAGCCACACACCCAAGCATGGGAATCCTTCAATCACCCACGCATAGAGCCCTCTAGTGAAACAATCCTTTAGGTCCAATGTATAGAGCGACATTGGATAAAAATGTATGTATGAAGTGAAAACAAAGAAAATCTAGACCAGTACATACCTGTAACGCCTGCTAAAATTTGTAGTTTGATACTCACGAGATCTCGAAATCTTTTGAATTTCTCATATCGCTCCTTTGGATGCTCTGAAACACCTTTGCACACATAATGGTCTCATTTACAATGGCCCAAGAGAATTTAAATGGGGAAAAAATTATCGGTCATATCAGCGAATTAATTCGGGTGATGAGTGAAATTTGAACAAATCTACCGATGAATCTCTGCAATTTATTTCATCGTGGGTTGACAAAACAGGCATGGAGGGTGATGTGTTCTATCGGTAAATTCAAACGTTCCTTTTGATTCGTGCACGAAGTAGCAACTAATGCGAGATTTGGAATTAATTAGTCCCTTAAATGCTTTGAATCTAAACGTGTCTAGAGCTAAAACGTCCCATCGTGTCACTTTCTTAGTGGGTGGATCGGGGACCGACAATGTATTATGGGTGTTTTTGTTGTTAACCTTCTATGAAAAACCTCCGATGCCGATTGAATTCATCGTACGGTGTTGACGTGGAAAAAATAGCTTGGTACACATGGCAATGAAGACCAGTGACTTAACTCGCAAGTATTAGTCGAAGTCGGGACTTTCCTCAAGTTGTGCGCTCTTAAACTAAACCTGAGATCAATGATGTCGAAAAGGTGTTGGGGATTGGCAATCAAAGATAAGCCTATCACATATTTTCGTTTGGGTTAGCGTCTTCAAAAAACTGTTGATGACGAAACGCATCGGGAATCAGTGGTTGGGGAAAAATCCTTGGCGTGGTCCCAATGTTTGTCGTGATTCAGTTTTCCCTGATTCTGATAAGGGTGTTGGGTATCGGATGTCGGTGATATCGTTTCCTTTCCTTTTAATCTTTACTCCCTTCGCCTTTTACCGATGCCAAAGGGGATTGACTGTCAGCGATCTCCGTATGTGATACTTGTCATCAAACAAAAACTTCCTTTTGCAGATACTGGTGAAGATTAGCGCTTGACGAATTATGTTTTCCGAGTGATTCCCTTTTACCTTTAAACTTCTTCTGATGTCAGATCTTTGAGCACATCAGGTGAAGTGTTTTGGATGTTGATTCCTTATTTAAGTGTTAAGTATTTTTTATTCATGGGGTTTTATAGAGTTGCACAAACCTAAAAATCTCACAGGAATCAAAAGAACAATCAAAGACCAAACATTTCTCAAAAGGGGGTCAAATTTAGACAGTGCAAAGANGAGTGATTCCCTTTTACCTTTAAACTTCTTCTGATGTCAGATCTTTGAGCACATCAGGTGAAGTGTTTTGGATGTTGATTCCTTATTTAAGTGTTAAGTATTTTTTATTCATGGGGTTTTATAGAGTTGCACAAACCTAAAAATCTCACAGGAATCAAAAGAACAAGCAAAGACCAAACATTTCTCAAAAGGGGGTCAAATTTAGACAGTGCAAAGATTAAGTGGTACCCAAAAAGGGAAAAATTGACATAGGATTTTTAGGGTGTGTTGAGTTCTCAACAAATGACAAATTACTGGGCGAAAGAAGAAACTTTGTTCCTTCCTTAGGCTTGGCTGATGTAGAAAATGATCAGGAACTTACTAGTTTTCATTAGAGGTTCTTTTACCTTTGCATTTGGAATTTTCTTGGTTCATTCATTTGGATCTACCTATGGGGTTTTTAACCTTTATTCCACCTTCATTTCATGTAACCCTGACTCACACCCTCTTTGAAAAAAATCTAGTAAAACATTCAGAGGCACTAGGCCCTTTTGTTACCTTCATTCATTTGCTACGGTGTTGCTCTGCTACCAACGAGCCTCCATAGCCTTGACGAAGTCACCTCAACGTCACATACCTTGCTCCACTTCCAATGAGAATCCATAGCCCCATGTGAAGATATATGCATACCCTCTCCTAGTGTGCGCTCATTTGATATAGGGGAATTTTATTTCGACGGACTACCCTGAGCGAGCGGGAGAGGAGGATGTCTGTTATTTGCAAAACAATGAGGTGGTTAAGGTGAAACTTACTAGCTCTGTCTCTGAGGTGCATGTAGTCCTTTCCAACTTTCCTTCTTTCCCTTAAATTCTTACCAGACACTTCCACATTTCTCCAAGGTTGTTCATCTGTGTAGGTTAGATAGAGAATCCCTTGAAACAACCGCGGGTTCCTCATCGTTTCTTGTGTTTTTATGTGAGCGACGAGTTAGGAAGAGAGTTCGCTATGTCACATGATTTGAGGTCAACCATTGTCTCACTAAACATAATCTTTCAAAATCTTGGAAGGATGATCGCAAAAGACAAAACAAAAGGTAAAAATGAAAAAGATAAATCGACGCATCAAAAATAAAAATAAACAAAATTAAATTTTGTTATTTTTATTTTTATATTTTATTATTTTATTTCTTTGAAATTGATTAATGAAAATATTGTTTAAGGGCTTGTCCATTTATTGGGAGAGCGTCAGATTCTCCCCTGAAATTCTGTAGTTGATATGTGCTTAACCCAATCTTCTCAGCCACCTGGAAAGGTCCGAGCCATAGACTATGAAACTAATTAGAATGTTTGCCTTTAGGCTCATTTTCCCTGTCCCATTTTAGGACTAAGTCCCCTACTTCAAAATTATTCTCTTTAGCCTTATTCTTATCAAACCATCTTTTAACTATCTGGTGGTGGGCTATGAATTTTGATTTAGCTTTCTCCCTTTCTTCTTCTAACATGAGCAGGTTGTCAATTCTTTGTTGTAATATTGATGAGGGATTCCCTCTGGAATCCTAAGCAAGTTGAAGGGTTGGAAGGTATAGTCCATTTGGGAGAATGGATTCCTTCCCACATACTAGAAGGTATGGAGAATTACCTATAGCTTCCTTTGGTGTAACTCTATCTACCCATAAAGCGTTATGGAGTAGATTCTGCCAATTCCTCTGGTTGTCTGCAACCATTTTCTTCAAAATCCTCACTAGGTTCTTATTAGTTGATTCTGCCACTCCGTTTTCCTGTGGATAATAATTAGCAGAGTATCTAATTTATATGATTCCTTTGTCTAGGGAAAAATTTGTTAATAACGTGGAATAAAAGTAAGCTTCATTATCAAAAACAAGAACAAAAGGGACGTCAAACCTTGCGATTAGTTGTTGTTCTATGAATTGGATTACCACCTTCTTGTTTACATGAGTCAGGGGGATGGCCTCTTCCCATTTCATGAAATAATCGGTGGTAGTAAGTATGTACTTGTGTTGTTTTCAATATCTTGGTGTAATCTCTCCTATGATATCTAAATCCCATTTCTCAAAAGGCCTAGAAACGACCACCGGTTGGAGTGGGAAAACTGCTCTCTTCTCCCTCCCAACACTTATTTGACAAGTTTTACAGTTTCTAGCATATGTGTGAGCATCTTTGAACACAGTGGGTCAATAATAACCATCTCTCAATATCTTATGAGTGGTGGTGTCTCCTACAAAATGTCCACTGGCAAGGCCATCATGGAGCTCCTTTAGAACTTTATCTGCATCTTCACGTTCGAGGCATCTCAAAAGTACCCCATCATAATTAACCCAGAAGAGTACCGAGTTTATGAGGCGATATTGTGAGTATTTTAACCTGAGAGATCTTGTTTCCCTAGGGTTGGGGCTTTCTGGACAAGTCCCATGGTGTAGGAGATAAGTCAGTTTCTCATACCAAGACTCTTGTCTTGGGGAAATGTATGAAGCTTCACCACACCATAATTCCATTTCATTTTCCCATCCATTCATTTACTTGGTCTTGAGCTTCAGCTGCCAGTTTGCATAACCCTTTTCCTTTTATCAATTTAGCTGGTTTTATATCTATATCAAATTCTTGGACTACTTCCATCTCATTCCCTCTTCTTTCCCCCATCTCCTGTTGAGTAAATAGGGATTGGACTAAGGGGTGAGGCACGATTACTTTGGTATGGTTCTTGAGGATGTAAGACCTAAAATGCTTTACTGCTTTATAAACCACATAAGCATGTTTATCTATAGAAGGATAATTAAGTTTGTCACATTGGAGGTTAGTGCTCATGAATTCCACATGAGCCTCGTTGTTGTCGTCGTCCTTCTGAGTCAATACTGCAGCTAACAATTGGTCAGAGGAAAAAGTATAGATAAAAAAATCTCTACTAAAATCAGGGCTTCGCAACACTAGAGTCTGGGATATCGTAGTCTTAATATTGCTGAAAGAATCCTTTCATTCATCATCCCACTTAAATTCAACATCTTTGTGGATCATTTTTTGTAATGGTTTGACAGTCTCAATGAAATTGGGGGTGAAAATTCTTACAAAATTGATTTTCCAAAAGAAATATTGCATTGCCTTTTTGTTGTGAGGTAACGAGAGATGATTTATAGCCTTGACTCGTTCCGGGTCTATACAAATTCCTTCCTGATTGGTCAGAAAGTTTATGATCTGTTCGTCTCCCTCAAAAATATTCCAGTTAGAAATATTGTTGGTTACCAAGGGTTTGTAGAGAAGTTCCAAAATGAACCGAGAGGCTTCATAATCCTCTAGAGGTGATATCCTTGAGGCAGCGATGGCCAGAGAATCAAAAAGAATGTTCTTCACTCTGGGGATTGCTGTGAGGTTGAAAGCTTTGAAATGTTCTATTAGCCCGTGCGCTTCTTGTTGGTAATTCTTTAGATGTGGAGAGTTGCAATGTATAGTATTCCTTATCTTTCTGAAAATGATTTCAGAGTCTCTGAAAACCTTCAATTCTTGGACGTTCAGGTCTATGGATTTCTTTAACCCTTGTACTAGAGCTTCATACTCGATAGTGTTATTTGTGCATTCAAATTCTAGTCTATAGGATAGAAAATGTCTTTTTCCTTTTGGAATGATGAGGATACACCCTTCTCCTGACCCTTCTTGTCATTTAGATCCGTAAAAATATAGGGTCCAAACTTGCAGGAAAATTGTACCATCTTCCTCTTTTCTTCCTATTAGTTTTGTGGTTTTCAACGTAGGCTCTTGGCAGAAGAAGGTTTTCTTTGCCATAGTCGAAAATTCCTCTCGAAAATCATTTCGGAGTTTTGAGTAAGAGGGACGTCAAATGAGAGAGGGGAAAATTTCCCGAAGTAGGAATCAAAGGAATAATTGCTTGGCATAGGGAAATCTGTCGATGAGGGTTCATTTAGGGTTTCCATATCAGTAACAAAATGTTTTAGATATCTTTCCCTATCAATTCTGATCATTATTTTGTGCCCCTTTAATTACAACCAAAGGTGTGCTCAGTCTATGCTAAAGTATTCGTTTAAATTTTTAGACCAATATCGACTTAACAACAATCCATAAGCTTCAGGAATGTCTACTACGATAATGTCGATTATGTTATCACCTAATGTTGTAAGGGAGGTGTTTTCCTAATGAATTCCCCCCATTTGGTTAAAAAATGACAAAAGTGGGTGGAAAACCCACTTGTCCTAAGTTTTATGAGCAGGCGTATTCAATTTAAAAGATGCGTGGATATGGGCAGTCATGATTTGTGCACCCAGATCTACGAACAAGGTCCAGTTCCAAACCCCCCTTACTGTTCTACCTTTAATGGGGGGGGGGGGTCTAATATGGTGTAGTGCAAGTCTGAATGTCTTGGATGAAAGTGCCCAGATCTATGGATGAGGTCCAATTATGGACCCCCCTTGCCTTTTTTCCTTTAATGAAGCGGGGGGGTCCGATTTGGGTGGCTCTGTGTGGGTCCCCCTCAATATCTTATCACCTTTTCTCCATTGTGACAAGTGTCCTGCTCTGCCTCCCATATTCCCCTGTCCCATCTCCCACTTCCCTTCTACTCTTCACCACCGCACACCTGTCCTCCACTATCCTAGGTGTCATGCCCCCATTCCCTTTGTCCTTTTTATTTCCTGACACCTGTGCCCTCGTGATCCATGTCATTTCCACCTGTATCCTATCCATACTCCCGTGGCACTCCTCTGGTGTCATAGCCTCGATTCTCTGCCACCTGGTGCTTCCACCTCAACACCCCTTGTCTCGCCTCCACATTGTTGGAGCCATCGCTTTCCCCACCATATCCTCATCCACATTCATAGTCCATACCCCCTCGTAGCAATCCAACAAAGCAGTAGTAGCCAAGGAAAGGCTGCCACGTTGTCCAAGAAGCAGAGTTGACCGAGACTTACCTAATCCAGAGAAATCAGTTATTAAGGTGGTTGACGGTGGTTGAACTTCATATCCTTCCATAAATAGAAGGCCGGGAAGGGAAAATTGCAGAGGCAGACTGTCAGTCCATCCTGGCAAAGACCGCATCTGACAGACGACTGTATGGGAGTCTACCGGATGTCTGCATGTGCATCCTGACAGGAAAAATTACCAATGCAAAGCCATGAATGCAAAAAATATCGCGTCTTCAGCAGCTAAGCCCTCCAAGTATTTAGAGGCATTTTTCCATTTTTGTTAGTATCGATGGTAGATCTAAGCTCCCTATCGTAAAGTTTTAATGAAGCACTGGTTTCCCTAGTTATGCATATGTAAGTGAGACTTCTTGTTTAATGACAGTAATCTTCTTTCATTTCTCTGTAACTCGTGTGTTAGAACACGTGTGCATGGATGATCCAGTTGAGAGTAGTTTTTTTGTTGTGATGGAGGTTTGATCACAGTGGCATAAAAACTAGTTTTAACAGACTTCTCATGTTATCTTTCTTCTTTCTATATCAAGTAGCTCGGGTGTGGAGGATCCAGTTGAGATGTTATTGAAATGTTGTGATGAAGATTTGATCACCTCGTTGTTATAGATGTGACTTTTGCAAGTCATATCTTCATGTATGAAGCCCTGGTTCAGGATGATATTGTACTTGGAGGTTTTCTTATTGCTTGTTCACTTACTGGCCCTTTACTACACTTGCTGACTGAAGTTAGATTGAGACCTCACCTGCTCATGCTTTCCTTGGTCTAGGATTCCAAGTTAAAACGATATGTTTCTGAGTTTACTTCCATTCAGTCACCTTTTATAAAACCAACCTATGACATAAGACACTGATGGGTATCAAGCTTACTCCTGCTACAATCCAAGAGTGACTTCTGGTGCTAACATTTCTGGTGTCGTTGACAGGGATGAATTTGAAGATTTTCCCTAGGATTGAACGACATTGAGCCTCTAATTCTAAAGGTGCATCAGGCATCAGATCCCTCCAAGATTGCTACTATGCACTTGACGATTCCACTGTGGCGACTTCATTGATGCAAACCCACAGGCGACTCCATTGTTTCAACCATGGCTTCTAGAGGCAGACATACAAGGTCTACTCCACAGTTGCTTTTAGCGACACCTAAAGCTGACCCAGAGAAGATTATCAGAAAGGGAAAGGCCTTTGGAGGAGGTACTTCTACTTCTAAAACAAGTATTTCTGATGACTTTCATTGTCCTATAAGAACTCTAACCCTTGCATCTCATTATGTTTTTTTGCCTTCTATTGGAGTTTCGTAAAGTATAAAGTTTGGGAGTGTTCATGCTGAGTTTTCTCCTCTTGATATTGGATTAGAAGGAGAAATCCTTGTCACTCCCCTTTCTCCTGAGATTGTACCCTGGTTCAGACCCAAAACCTCAAAATATTTTCCTACCCCGGGTTTTACCACCCCTCCTCCTATTACTACAACTACTAAAGAAAGGGAAACTTATGTCCCTTTAAGCCTTGAAGCTCGTTCTCCAAATTCCCTATGGTTTCCACTTCCTCCTGTAAGCTCAATTCCAGTTTCTTCTGGTCGAACCCATTCTCCTCCACCACTTATCCCTATGGTAGGTGCTAATCCCCCTATAAACAGAATGGATGCCATAGTGGTTGCCAGGTATGCCTCCTTAATCCTACCTCAACCCATGAATCCTCTCCATGCTCGATATTACTTGAAGTATATTCCTAAATTAACTGGAGAGGAGGACATAACTGCTGAACAACACCTCGTTGCCTTATACAATTATGCAGACAACCTGAACATTGAAAATGAAGATGTTTGGATGAGAGTCTTCATCCAGAGCGTTGATGGTGAGGTTAGGAAATGGTTTAGGGGACTTACCCCTAGATCTATTGTTGGGATTGAAGCTCTGGATAATGCCTTCTTGAGATGATGGGGAGATAAAAAATATTTCATGTATTAGAGGACAGAGTTTGGGTCCTTGAAGAAAAGGAAGGAGAGTCTGTTTCAGATTTCTCCAAGAGATTCAATAAAATGTACAATAATATCCTTGATGAGATCAATCCCATAGAAGCCTCTACCAAAATCTCTTATGATAATTCATTTGACCCTGAATTATGTCTCCTGTTGAGAGAGAGAAGAGATATTTCCCTAGATCAGATGCAACATGCGTCCGTAGAAGTAGAATATAATGTCTTGGTAGTTGATAGACTCAGAAATAAGGTTGTTATAGACAAAATAAAGGGAAGATCAGATGCCTCAACCTCTAACCCCTCTGTGCCTTACCCTCAAGTGGATGAATTGACCAAGATGGTGAAATATCTTTCTGTAGAGATGGAGAATATGAAATTTTAAGGGAAGCGAACATACAAAAATCCTCAAACGGTGGACAACAGAGGCAACTTCAGGAGGCAATTGCAAAGCTCATATCTTCTTTTAATTTTGAGCATTAAATTCAGAAAATTAGGATCCCTGTACCCCTCTCCGAGCTGGTCAAACATGAAGATTTTAAAAAGAGCCTCTCCAAGATATTGTAGTCTGAACCCTCATACCATCCCACAAACTCAATCAATTTGCAAGATGAAAATCATGCAGTAATCCTAGGTCCTATGGTAGAAGATAGATATGATTCATCCCCTCCCTTCTATACATCCCTGAACACACATGACAAGGTGTTGCATAACTTTTTGATGGAATCAGGGGCCTCCCATAATCTCATGCCTAAAAATGTCATGGAAGAACTTGGGCTAGAGGTCACAAAAGCTTACCACGACTTGTATTCTTTTGATTCTAGAAGAGTCCAATGTCTATGAGTCATCAAAGATATGGTAGTGACTTTGTTCCAGCTACCCGTGAAGAGTGTGGTCATGGACATTGTGGTAGCTGATGTTCCTCGCAAGTTTGGCATGCTATTTTCAAGATCTTGGATTAAAAAACTTGGAGGAACATTACAGATGGATGTTACATATGCCACCATTACAGTCTTTGGAGGGGAGCACAGGAGACTGTACAAAGAAGATCAGCTGGCCTATATTGTCAGTGATGAAGCAGACCCCACAAATCATCCCATCTTTTCCCTTGATACCGATTTGGGATCCAGCTTGTTACAGCTCACCAACATCCCAAAATCTCCTCTTCAAATCAGAAATTAGCCCATTCTCCCCCATGAAGTCTCTCCCTCAATTACTTTCATTTGGAAAATTTTCTTTGATGGGGTCTCCTCTAAAGATGGTGCTGGTGTTGGGATAGTGTTTATTTCCCTTGCTCAGGAAACCATATCCCTGTCATACAAGCTAGAGTTTGAAACTACAAATAATGTGGTTGAATATGAAGATCTTGTTTTAGGATTAAGGGATGCAAAGGACATGGGGATTAAAGAAATCATTGTGTTTGGAGATGGTGAGTTGATTATCCAGAAGATAAAAAATGTTTACCAGGCCAAACATCCTTGGCTTAGGAGCTACATAAGTGAAGCTTGGGACCTCATTGACAGTTTTTTCCTAGCCTTCAATATATCATTCATTCCAAGAGGAGAAAACTCTGTGGATGATTCTCTGGCTACTTCAGCTAGCAATTTCAGAATCCCTCTGCCACCTAAGCTCAGATATGATACAAAAGTAAAATATAGGCCCTCCATATGTAACAATTTCAAGAATTGGAATGTGTTTGAAGACGATCTTGAGATCAAAAGGTTCTTGGAGACTGTTGAATAATTTTCAGCGCTACACATTGATCAAGACTCTGCCTCTGAAGAAGACTCTCAAACAAATATTTTTCTAAACAAAATTGTTGATCATCACATTGTTCAATTGCCTAGCAATCACATCCCAAAGGGATTGGTTCCTTTGGAAAGACTATTTGACAACAATGAAGTAGCAATAAAGGGACAAATCTCAAAAGATAATGTTGATACAATTGAGTGTAACATTCGCACAGAGAGGGAACCAGAGCTTGTCAAATTGTCAAGCAGCTTGACAAGAGAATAGAGGGATGAATATGCTGGATTGTTGAGGGAGTTTGTTGATGTGTTCGCCTGGCCATATGAAGACCTCAAGACTTATGACAAAACTTTCATTGAGCATAAGATTCCACTAAAATAGGAGGCCAAGCCATTCAGGCAGAAGCTAAGACAGATTAATCCCATGTTGTTTCCTATCATGGAAAGAGAAGTGAAGAAGTTGTTAGATTCCCAAATCATCGTCCCTTTGAGATATTCTGAATGGGTGGCCACTTTGGGCCCAGTAAGGAAGAAAAGTGGAGAGATCATAATTTGTGTTGATTTCATAAATCTAAATAGAAGCTCAAAGAAGGACAATTACCCCCTACCTAAGAATAGGCTAAGATGGAAAATATATTGCAAAGGGTGATAGGTTCATCCAGGATATCCATGATTGAGGGATTTTCTGGCTACAATCATATATCGGTCCTACCTGAAGACAGAGAAAAACCAACCTTCACCACTCCTTGGGGCACATTCATGTATGCCAAAATTCCTTTTGGATTAATGAACACAGGGGTAACCTTTTAGAGAGCCATGGATATCGCTTTCATTGGAGAAAAGGACAAGTTTGTGGCCATCTATCTAGATGAAATTACAGTCTTTTCAAATTCTGATAAAGAACATCGTCAACACCTAAGGAAGGTCTTCTCAAAATACAGAAGGTTTGGTCTTTCCCTCAATCCCAAGAAGTCCCTATTTTCTATGGAGGGAAAATTGATGGGTCACATAGTATTAGCTAAGGGAGTCAAGATTGATCCCAACAAAGTGGAGGCAATTCAAACTCTTCCACTACCTAGGTCTAGGAAGGAAGTCCAATATTTTTTGGGCAAGATTAACTTTCTAAGAAGGTTTGTTTCCAATTTTGTTGAAATGGTGAAACTCATAGCGACCATGCTCAGGAAAGGACATGAAGTAAAGTGGGTTTTCGAGTCCAGAAACTCTTTTGAATAGATCAAGAAAGCATTGATTGAGCCACCTGTGCTTATCAGTCCTAATTACTCAAAGGATTTTCTGATTTTTTCTTTTTCTTCATTTGACACTTTGGCAACTGTTTTACTACAAAAGAATGCAGAAGAGCTGGAGCAACCCATTTCATTTTTCAGCAAAGCATTAAGAGATGTAGAGGTCAAATATGACATCATGGAGAAACAAGCCTATGACTTAGTGAAAGCTATCGAGGATTTCAGAGTTTATGTTCTACATTCCAAAATTATTGCATATGTCCCTTCAGCTTTTGTGAAGGACATTCTTATTCAGCCAGACATAGATGGGAGAAGGAGCAAGTAGATTTCCCATATCCTTGAGTTCAATCTGGAAATAAATCCCACCAAGTTAGTTAAAGGGCAGGGTTTAGCCAAGCTGCTGGCTGAATCCAATTGTAAGGTGTTTGGAGTTAACTTCATTAACATTTTCTCAAGAGTTCAGCAGGCTGAGTTGTCTGATGGCAGTCCTCAGGGAAGTTTACCATTAGAAGAATGCACCCAGTATGTAGACATTATATATTTTTTGCAAGAATTAAAGCCTCCTGATAGAATGGGGAAGAGTAAGGTAAGAGCTTTAAATTCCAAAGAAGTCAGATATTTCCTTATTGACTAGGTCTTGCATTGGAGGGACCCTTTGGGAGTGCTTCTGATATGTTTAAACCCACAGGAGACCCAAAGGGTTATGTTTGATTTTCATAGCAGCCCATGCGGGGGGCACCATTTCTGGAAGACCACAACCTACAAAATTCTCAGAGCTGGGTACTACTTGTTGGGCCCCAACAACTCCCCCTATATTTTTACAAAATTTAATGGGCCCCTATTAGAATCTTTATAATTATAATGAGCTACAGAATCAACATTTTCAAATAGTTCCATACCTTGGCTTGCTTTGAGACAAAATTAAGACATTCACTATAGTATGAGACATTTATTACAAGAGTATATGTCAAAATTTAGAAACGAACATAAAAATCTCAATTTAAACGAAAACATTAATTTTTATCAATTGTTTACTTTTGTTTAAATTATGATTATGTGTTCATTCTTTTGTTCATTAGCAAGTTTGACTATTTTGAATAATGTGTTCAATGCTTCATCAAATAATATCTTGGTTGGTTTCTCATTTTCATGAAATCATTTGGTGATATTAATTAATTAAATTCCTTTTTCATTTTGCATCTCATTTCAAAATAATAATAATCAAAGAATTATCTATCATTTGTTTGATTTTGTACAAAAGCCAAAATTAATATTTTTTCTCCATTAACTTAAAGCTTCTAGATCATATTTGAAATAAAATTATAAACAATGTTTGTTTATAAGTTATAGTTAGTTTAAATTCATTTTTTATTTTTCTAGATTTTGTTTTATTCACAATTTTTAGGTTATTAATTTAGGTTTCTTTCTGTTTCACAGGTTTATATTATCGAATATTTGATACAGATCTGATCATGGCTTGATTTTATTATCCAAATACATTCAAGATGATTGATCCAAAAATAATTTTGGATTGCTACAAATAATTTTATGAGCAACAACAAATAAAATTTGGAAAGGCGTCAAGATGAGACATACGATTTTGCAGAACTGATTGCAGCCAAACCGTGAGGCATTTGAAGAAACGGTTGATAACCCAGAACCATAATGGACCCATTTACCTTAAGCGTAGAGACTTTCCCAAACAAATGCATGATTTGAGAGATATTTGGGTCTCTTTTAGAGGCAAATTTTAGGTGGCGGAAATTAATAGTGACGCCCAGACTGTTCATTCATTTTATAAATACATGAGAAAGATCAGAGCCAAGGAATATAAGAATTGGAGAGGAGGATTTTAATCCTTTCTCTTTTGTATATTATTTCTTTTGTAAACTTTTTATTTCTTTTCAAATGGAGTAATGGATGGCTGGAATCTTTGGGAGAATGGAGAATATTTTCAAAGAAGAATATGGAATTCCAGGTTGCTTAATGGCTTTTGTCCTGTAAGTAAAATGGTTTTATTTTCATTATAATATATTCATATTCTTTGAATAATTGATTATGCATTGATTTAAATAGCTTTAGTCTTTTTTATCAATACATGATTAATTATTATCATTTATGTATTAATTTTTTCAATCTCTAAAGTCTATTATCCAAACAATTTCTTCCAAAACTACAGAATGGACAAATGATTCAAAAAACTTAATAGAATGACATATATCCATTTTAGCTTTAGTCTTTTGTTTATAATGTTGTTATTAATGTTTTTTTTAATCCTGTTACATGTGCAGGTCTGATATCTTTAGATTAAATGATCTGCGATGTGTAGGAGGTTTACATTATAAATACCATCTATCATTTTCTTTAATCAAAATATAAATACTGTGATTATATCTTCGGTTTAAATAATGAGATTTATCTTTGAGTTTTAAATTAAATGATAAAATGAATAGATTGCTTCCAAATTTATCTTGCTATAATCATGTATAATTATGAGATCACAGGTTTATGTTTGTGTTTCCTTTTCTGTCATTAAAACCTAAGCTGCCAATACATGTTCTGAATTTATTTAGAACAATCATAATGTTCATTGCAGATTTCTCTCTTGGACATGGTAGTTGGATGTTCACCACTCATGCAGATGCTTGGATACACCTCACTAATTCACTGACAGGATAGCTTCTTTGTATTTTTTTGTCATTTACATATCATTAAAACTAGAATGTATGGTTCAGTTTTGACTATCCACATGTTCATGCTTCATTAACTATTTTTGCAAGATTATTTAAATTTATAAAAGAAAAACAATAAATATTTTTATGTACTTTCTTTATCTGCTTCCTAGAAGCAATCATTTTTCACATCGATTTTTGTAAGCTTCGATTAAAACTTGCAGCTTATAAATCATGTAAATAAACGATACTTGTATATTTTTTGCTTAAATACAACTACTACAGTTACATTAGAACATATATATATATATATATATA
>JASDQU010102589.1:230728-250917 GCA_032191745.1 Picea mariana | reverse complement strand
AGGACTTTTAGATTGGCCAACTGAGCCATTAAACCCGTCAGAATGAGTTATACCAAACGACTTGGGTTATTTAGACAACCTAGGACCGGACTCGCTCTTCCACTTGACGGATGGTCAATTTCGTCCATCAACAAATCGCACTAGAAGGAGGGCCAGACCGACAAGCTGGCCTTGTAGGAGTCTTTGTTTCAAAGCTATTAATTTCCCATGGCACCCCAAAACACTGTGTTGGAACATGCTTTCCACTTCTCATTACCTGATATTCCCAACAAGACAGTCTCTCTCTTGTCCAAACTCACCTTTGATGGTGGGGGGAATGTATCTGCAAAAGACCATATTAACAAGTTTTGGTGTAAATGCATCAAGCATGATATTTCTGATTTAAAGGTTTTGTGCAAATTGTTTTCTTTTGCTTTCAGGGGTCAGATTAAACATTGGTTTGAGTCTTTTCCAGCATATCACATTTTTTATTGGTTTCAATTTGTAGATGAATTTTTAGATTCTTTTGAAATCTATGATTACAATGAATTATGTGAAGAATTTCAGACTTTGCTAATCAATGACGATTCATCTTCAAAAGGATTTTCGACAAGAATCCATCATGTTCTTTGTAAATTTAATCTTGATGACATGTCATTTGTATTAAATCGCCCCTATGTTGCTTGCATCCAGTCATATTCGATCGCAAATGATGAAGCAATTATAAATACTATCACTCGATTGCAAGAAGAATTGTGTTCACAGGATGAGAGGGATCCATCTGAAAATGTCGAACAAGCAAGGGAGGTAAAATCTATTGAAAATGTTCTTACCGACAATCAAATTGGTTTTTCCTCTAAATCATTGTATTTTCAGTCCTCGACCATCGTGGAAGAAGATTTGATGTTGGGTCAAGGTGAATGTCCTTGTTCTCCTGACTCTTGCTCTAATCAGTATTTAAATTCGGTTATTGAAGAAGACTTAGGTGATGAAAATGATCTTAAGCATTCTAACATTCCAATGAAATTGATTAGAGATGTAGATCTGCAATTGGAAGAAGTAATCTTAAACGCTCATCTACAAATCATACCTTATCAACATGAAAGATCAGATGTTTTCCATGAAAGTTTTGAATTATCTATCATACAGGAGGAAAATTTAGATGATCATATTATGTTGAAGAATTTATCACCAAAATGGAGTGAAAGTTTTAATGAAAATGAAGAGGAATGTCTTGCGAATACCATTGTTAAATATCATAGCTCAAGAGATTATTTTCATGTGCTTATTTCTGATTCCTTTTACTCTTTATATCCTGATCTCTTCTTAGATTCTGGTGGACTTGATACTTTGCCCACAATATCTTACTCTTTTCCACCACAATCCAATACTTTCAATATGCCAAAATTTGGTGAAACTAATTCCAAACATAACACTTATCAAGTCGGATTTGATGCTCTTTCACTTTCATCACTCGAATGGAAAAAGGACATGCTGCAAGATGATTTTACATGATTTATTTTTGAAAAAGAAAATGCGCTCATCCTTATGGAGATCGAATATTCTACATTTCATATTCGTTCTTTGATTAGTTTGAATTTTAATGTTTATGCTTGACATTTTGAAATGATCAATCTCATCAAAGGAATCGTTCAAACCAATAATCTAACTGATGTCATGAATCCTCTTATGATGTGTTCCCCATTGATATATTCATTTCATCAAAGTCATAGTTTTCATCCTAATTTTTATGACAGGATCTTAGAATGGCTTGAATATTCGTATACAAAAAATCTTCATAATAAAGATAAAGTTGTGCTTGCTTTGTTTTTACCTAAATATCTAGGAAGTAAGCATAGCATGATTTTCTTAGATATTTCATGTGAAGAAATTGATGAACACTTGGATAATTGTCAGGAGGATGGGGCACTTCGACCTTGGTTGATGGTTGTGTCAGATCCCTATAATAATGACAAGTTTTCCAAACTTAATTACACTCTTCCATGCCATTATGAACCATATCACGACAACATTGTAGAATGGTTGGAGGAATTGTACATCAATAAGTTTCAAAAGAATGGTAAGGTCGTGCTTATTTTGTTTTTGAATGAATATATAGGAGGTAGGCATGACATATTTCTTTTTCTTATACAAATACTACATTCTTTTATTTTGATTTTCAATTTTCTATGCCGTGTAGGATTGAAGTTACTCCGATGGCTACATTGGAAGCATGAGTTCACTTAGTATTTTTTATTTGTTTAGTAGTTAGAGTAGGTTTAGGAGTAGGTTTTATTTTAGTTTTATTTCTCAGTTTTTCTCTTTGTAATAATGCAGTTATGAACACAAGTAGGCACACCAAGGGAACCATATATGAATGTTGTCAGGGAAGTCCACTTTAAATCTTTTTCTCTCTGCTTTTCATTGAATATTTATTTTCAAAAACGCAGTATCATCATGAAAATTTTAAATGGAAAGTAAAGAGATAAGTAAATTTAAACTATCAATTCAACCCTGACCCCAGGTGCCATGAGTAGGACTGCACTCATATTAATAAGGATTTTTCTATTTTCTTTTAGTCTCTTTTATTTTGAATAATAATTCTTGGTCAAAGTAGCATCTCATGCATCACTATATTAAGAAAAGAACTTGCTCGCACATGATATTTTATATGATTTAGTTCTTCCTTTATTTTACAGTGAGATGATAGTGGATCCAAAAGCTCAAGTTTATCTTTCGCCAAAATCGTTTCCTGAAAAGTTTTCTTTTGCTATTTTGATTTTGTGTACTTCTTATTTTTAATCTCATTAATAAAATTTGATTTGGTTTGTCGTGTTTTCTTTGATTATTTTGAATGAGTTTTCTTCTTATCTTTCTTCTTGAATCAATATATTTCTGATCAAAGAGCTATTGTCGAAGGAAACATTTATTTTAAGACTTGTGTCTTTTAAAGAAAATTGAAATAAGTTCAAAGAGGTCATGATATTAAGATATAGCTCAGACAATTGATTTTTAAGTCAATTGTCACTTTCATTTTGTCCTCAAATTGTCTTTGTCGGAGTATTACACCAGAGATATGGTTTAAATCTTTGAGAATTACGATGATCTTTAAACTTTTTACGCCGTCCATATTCCTAAGCAATCACTTTTCAGTGCTTCCCCATTCTCTAAATGATTTCTTAAAGGAAATCTAAAATCCCTAAACCATGATAAAAATTCCAATTTTGAAAGAAAATAAATAACATGGTCAACTATTTACCTGTATTGCAATTAACCTTCAGTATCACCCCGCTCTCTTTGTCAACAAGAAATCTATAATTGTATTATTATTTAAAAGTGGCATAAGAGGGTTGAAATAACTTATGTGTGGGAAGTGTGTGTAAACCCGTCGGGGTACTGAACATGCTTGCTGGTAGCGGGTAAATGCACACATGATACCAAGACAACTTCGTCGGGGTACTGAACAGGCCTGCTGGCAACAAAGCAATGTCGGGTCGAGAGGTAGCAAGTATATGCTTTTAAATTAACTTTTATGGAAGTATACATCATGTGGATACAACTATTGGATGGGATTAAAGCATTTGAGTGGGTTAAATGACATCCCTGTCAAGGCTATGGACGCTTGCTAGCAGCAGTGGCTCTATCAACAGTATTAAATTTATTTTATAAACATCATGACTCTTTGATTGAGACATTATTTCAGGTTATAATCTTCTGCAAAGAAAATTCTTCTGTCTAGTTATAACATTAAGCTTATCCTAATACCATATGGTCTCAGAGTGAATTTATTTCAGGGAGCTTAAATCATTTTTCAAGTCCTACTATTTTCTCCCTAAGATAAAATATTACCAGATAAGAGATAACTGTTTCACCCAATAAGTTTCCATTTGTTGGGCCCCAGCAGCTCCCCCCATATTTTTACAAAATTTAATGGGCCCCTATTAGAATCTTTATAATTATAATGAGCTACAGAATCAACATTTTCAAATAGTTCCATACATTGGCATGATTTGAGACAAACTTAAGACATTCAATATAGTATGAGACATTTATTACAAGAGTATATATCAAAATTTAGAAACGAACATAAAAATCTCAATTTAAACAAAAACATTAATTTTTATCAAATGTTTACTTTCGTTTAAATTATGATTATGTGTTCATTATTTTGTTCATTAGCAAGTTTGACTATTTTGAATAATGTGTTCAATACTTCATCAAATAATATCTTGGTTGGTTTCTCATTTTCATGAAATCGTTTGGTGATATTAATTAAATAAATTCCTTTTTCATTTTGCATCTCATTTCAAAATAATAATAATCAAAGAATTATCTATCATTTGTTTGATTTTGTACAAAAACCAAAATTAATATTTTTTCTCCATTAACTTGAAGCTTCTAGATCATATTTGAAATAAAATTATAAACAATGTTTGTTTATAAGTTATAGTTAGTTTAAATTCATTTTTTATTTTTCTAGATTTTGTTTTATTCATAATTTTTAGGTTATTAATTTAGATTTTTTTTTGTTTCACAGGTTTATATTATCAGATATTTGATACATATCTGATCATGTCTTGATTTTATTATCCAAATACGTTCAAGATGATTGATCCAAAAATAATTTTGGATTGCTACAAATAATTTTATGAGCAACAACAGATAAAATTTGGAAAGACGTCAAGATCAGATAGACGATTTTGCAGAACTAATTGCAGCCAAACTGTGAGGAATTTGAAGAAACAGTTGAAAACCCAGAACCAAAATGGACCCATTTACCTTACACGAAGTGATTTTCCCAAACAAATGTACGATTTGAGAGATATTTGGGTCTCTTTTAGAGGTAAATTTCAGGTGGCGGAAATAGTTACTCCCAGACTGTTCATTCATTTTATAAATATATGAGAAAGATCAGAGCCAAGGAATCCAAGAATTGGAGAGGAGGATTTTAATCCTTTCTCTTTTGTATATTATTGCTTTTGTAAACTTTTTATCTCTTTTCAAATGGAGTAATGGATGGCTGGAATCTTTGGGAGAGTGGACGAATATTTTCAAAGAAGAATATGGAATTCCAGGTTGCTTAATGGCTTTTGTCCTATAAGTAAAATGGTTTTATTTTCATTATAATATATTCATATTCTTTGAATAATTGATTATGCATTGATTTAAATAGATTTAGCCTTTTTTATCAATACATGGTTAATTATTATCATTTATTTATTAATTTTTTCAATCTTTAAAGTCTATTATCCAAAAAAATTCTTCCAGAACTACAGAATGGACAAGTGATTCAAAAAACTTAATAGAACGACATATATGCATTTTGTATTTAGCCTTTTGTTTATAATGTTGTTATTAATGGTTTTTTTAATCCTGTTACATGTGCAGGTCTGATATCTTTAGATTAAATGATCTGCGATGTGTACTAGGTTTACATTATAAATACCATCTATCATTTGCTTCAATCAAAATATAAATACTGTGATTATATCTTCGGTTTGAATAATGAGATTTATCTTTGAGTTTTAAATTAAATGATAAAATGAATAGATTGCTTCCAGATTTATCTTGTTGTAATCATATATAATTATGAGATCACAGATTTATGTTTGTGTTTTCTTTTCTGTCATTAAAACTTAGCTGCCAATACATGTGAATTTATTTAGAACAATCATAAGTTTCATTGCAGATTTCTCTCTTGGACATGGTAGTTGGATGTTCACCACTCATGCAGATGCTTGGATACACCTCATTAATTCACTGACAGGATAGCTTCTTTGTATTTTTCTATCATTTACATATCATTAAAACTAGAATGTATGGTTCAGCTTTGACTATCCACATGTTCATGTTTCATTAACTATTTTTGCAAGATTCTTTAAATTTATAAAAGAAAAACAATAAATATTTTTATGTGCTTTCTTTATCTGCTTCTTAGAAGCAATCATTTTTCACATTGATTTTTGTAAGTTTCGATTAAAACTTGCATCTTGTAAATCATGTAAATAAACGAGACTTGTCTATTTTCTGCTTAAATACAACTACTACAGTTACATTAGAACATATNTTTACATATCATTAAAACTAGAATGTATGGTTCAGCTTTGACTATCCACATGTTCATGTTTCATTAACTATTTTTGCAAGATTCTTTAAATTTATAAAAGAATAACAATAAATATTTTTATGTGCTTTCTTTATCTGCTTCTTAGAAGCAATCATTTTTCACATTGATTTTTGTAAGTTTCGATTAAAACTTGCATCTTGTAAATCATGTAAATAAACGAGACTTGTCTATTTTCTGCTTAAATACAACTACTACAGTTACATTAGAACATATGTACATATATATATATATATATATATATATATATATATATATAGATAGTGTTTAGTAATTAGTTAGTTATTTCAACTCTTTTATTTATTTTATTTGTTTCTTCTAGGACTTTTAGATTGGCCAACGGAGCCATTAAACCCGTCAGAACAAGTTATACCAAATGGCTTGGGTTATTTAGACAACCTCAGACTGGACTCGCTCTTCTAGTTGACGGACGGTCAATTTCACCCGTGAACACTATTGGACCACCTTATTCACTGATGTCTACAGAGAAGTTATAACCTGCATCAAATGTCAACACTTCGCGGGAAAGTAGCAACTCAAATCCTTGCCACTAAAGCCTGTAATAGCTTCAACACCCTTTCAACAATGGGGGTTGGACTTCATTGGGGAAATTCATCCTGCTTCAAGTGGCCAACACAGGTGGATTTTAACTACTACAGATTACTTCACCAAATGGATATAATCTATCCCCACCAGGAGTGCTTCACACAAAGTTATCATCGACTTCCTGGGAGATATCATAGCTAGGTTTGGCTGTCCCAGTAGAATTGTCACTGATAATGTTGCATCTTTCAAATCTGAGACCCTGGTCAGGTTCTGTGAGAAATTTGGGATTTCACTTATTCTCTCCACTCCCTATTATCCTCAAGGCAATGGACTGGCAGAGTCTTCTAATAAAAGTCTAATCAAGCTCTTTAAAATATTTTTGGAAGAAAATAAGAAGGCATGGGATTCAAAGCTAAAATTTGCTCTGTGGATTGATCGAGTGACAATAAACTGGTCCCTGGGAACCTCCCCTTTTCAACTTGTCTATGGGACAAAAGTTGTATTTCCCACTCAGCTGGCTGTACCTGTAGCAAAATTATTTCAAGATTATGAAGGAGAGCCAGACAATATGGTCAGAAGAATTCATCAATTGGTGGAAGTGCAATAGACTAGAGAGCAGGTAATGGATAGAGATCACAATCGTCAACAGAAGATCAAGCAAACCTTTGACAGAAAGGTAAGAAAAGAATATTTCCAATTATGAGATCTAGTGCTTAAGTGGGATGCACCCAGGCAAGACAGAGGGAAACAAAAGAAGTTTGACGCCCTCTGGATTGGGCCTTTCAATATCTCTGAAGTATTCTTGAACAACACCTACAGGTTGCAGGATTTGGAGGGCGAAGAAGTTTTTAATGGCCCTGTGAATGGGCATTTCCTTAAGAAGTATTTTGTTTGAGCCATGAGTGGCTCTTCGGTTTTTTGTAAATATGTTTTCCTATTTGTTTTTGGCTTAATAAATGAATCCATAGCCCAACAACAAGGCATTGAAGATGCAGTAAAGTTATTGGCAGCTCGCAGGAATCATGCCATCCCCCATGGAACCTGATGTTATCACCTAATGTTGCAAGGGAGGTGTTTTCCTAACAAATTCCCCCCCTTTGGAAAAAAAATGACAAAAGTGGGTTGAAAACCCACTTGTCCTAAGTTTTATGAGAGAGTGTATTTGATTTAAAAGATGCATGGATATGGGCGGTCATGATTTGCATGCCCAGATCTACGGACGAGGTCTAGTTATAGACCCCCCTTGTTGTTTTGCCTTTAATGGGGGGGGAGGGGGGTCCAATATGGTGTCACACAAGTTTGAAAGACTGGGATTAAAGTGCCCAAATCTACGGCTGAGGTCCAATTCGGGACCCCCCTTACTTTTCTTCCTTTAATGAAGGGGGGGGCACGATATGGGCGGCTCCATGTGGGTCCCCCTCAATTGATTACCACCTTCGCCCCCTTGTGAGAAGTGTCTCACTCTGCCTCCCCTATTCCCCTGTCCCATATCCCACTTCCCTTCTACCCTTCACCATCGCACACCTGTCCTCCACTATCTCAGGTGTCATGCACCCATTCCCTTTATCTTTCTTATTTCCCGACACCTGTGCCCCCATGCTCCATATCACTTCCACCTGTATTCTATCCATACTCACGTGGCACTCCTTGTCTGGTGTCATAGCCCCGATTCTCCACCACCTGGTGCTTCCACCTCAACACCCCTCATGTTTCCTCCACATTTTTGGTGCCATCGCTTTCCCCACCAGATCCTCCTCCACATTCGAAGACCAGACCCCCTCATAGAAATCCAATGAAGCAACAGTATCCAAGGAAAGGCCGCCACGTTGTCCAAGAAGCAGAGTTGACCAGGCCTTACCTAATTCTGAGAAAGAAATTATTAAGGTGGTTGATGGTGGTTGAATGTCGTCTCCTTCCATAAATAGAAGGTTGGGAAGGGACAAGCACAGAGGCAGACTGTCAGTCCATCCTAACAAAGATCGCATCTGACATACGACTGCATGGGTAGTCTATCAGACGTCTGCATGCACAGCCTGATAGGGAAACTTACCAATGCAAATCCATGAATGCAGAAAAGATTGCGTCTTCAACAACTGAGCCCTCCAAGTATTTAGAGGCATTTTTTCCATTTTTGTTAGTATCGATGGTAGAGATAAGCTCCCTATTGTAAATTTTTAATGAAGCACTGGTTTCCCTGGTTATGCATATGTACATGAGACTTCTTGTTTAATGACAGTCAACTTCTTTCATTTCTCTGTAACTCATGTGTTAGAACACCCATGCATAGATGGTCCAATCTGGAGTAGTTTTGTTGTTGTGGTGGAGGTTTGATCATAGTGGCATAACAACAATTTTTAACAGACTTCTCATATTATATTTCTTCTTTCTATATCAAGTAGCTCGGGCGTGGAGGATCGAGTCGAGCTGTTATTGCAATGTTGTGATGAAGGTTTGATCACCTTGATGTTATAGTTGTGAATTTCTCGAGTCATATCTTGGTGTCTGAAGCCCTGGTTCAGAATGATCTTATACTTGGAGCTTTTCTTATTTCTTGTTCACTTACTCACCCTTTACTACACTTGCCGACTAAAGTTAGATTGAGACCTCACCTGCTCATGCTTTCCTTGGTCCAGGATTTCAAGTTAAAATGATATGTTCCAGAGTTTACTTCCATTCAGTCACCTTTTATAAAACCAACCTGTGACATAAAACACTAATGGGTATTAGGCTTACTCCTGCTGCAATCCAGGAGTGACTTCTGGTGCTAACAAATTACTTGTACAAACTTAGGGTGAGTCGCTATTCTGATCATCACATATTTTAGTTCTCCCATAACCTTTACCTGGGTTCTATATAATTGTATTACATGTTTATCTCTTTTGAGAGGAATGACGTTTATTTTTTTACAAATAGACAAGGGAATAACATTGGAAGATGCTCCTAAATCGACCAAACAATTGTGGAGGTTTCTGTTGAAAACCTCAAACATTAAAAGGAATGGTGTGACAAAAGATTTCCCCTTATTATATTCAAAGCAAGTGTTCATAGTTGGTTTATTTCCTAGATCTATGGGAGTCAGATTTCTTCTTGGTTCAGTGCTTTTCGTAGGGTTTTCTACTGATTTCAAATCTTGTAACAGGAAGTCCTTTTGTTGAGGGATTCTGCATATGTCCATAACTGATATATTAGCCTTCAACTTCTTCAAATCCTCAGCTATGTTGTAATACATCTTGGGCAATTCTCGTGTATGGATGTTTATAGGGTTCTTACGGGTAGCAAAAGGTTCTTTCGGGTGATTGGGAGCTAGTCTCTCTCCCGCACTCTGGGTCGTAGTAAGATCGTTTGAGACAGGTTGACCCCTACTTTGTGTTTGCACAACCAAGACTTCTGCAGGTGGTTCTTGAACTTCAAATAGGTCATCAAAAGGCATAGCTAGGTCAGGATCCCATATCAACATGGTTGTCTCTTCTGGTGGAGCAATTTCTTCTTGGTTGGTAATATTCATACTAGATTTACTTGATTGTTCGGTCAGGGAGACTTCATCTAGAAATCGGTTGGCCATTAAATTCATGGCGTGCACCCACGAAGGGTAGTCTCTTTTAGAGTATTTCTCTTGGTGATAAGTGCAGAAAGAGTCAGATGCTACATTTCCCATATCGATGTTTAGGTTGGTTGGGGGAGTTTCAATGGCTTTGAACGGTGGATTCCTTTTAAAGAAAGTCTTATAGGGCCTCTGTCCTTGGTTTCCCTATGCTTCACTTATCTTCATGTCTATGATTTCGTTTGATATTTTTTTTACCATGCGTTGCAGGTCTTCTATTTCCCCACTTCCCTTTTCGAGAGACTTTTTTGTTTGTTTTCCTGGGGATATAGTAAGAAACAACCCTCTCTTGGGAGGAGATTGAAATTCTTTATTAACTAAAGAGACCTAGCCCTCTTTACATACTTTCATTTGGAACTCTATCATTTTGGCTTCTTCAAAATTCTTAGCTAGGGTTAGTTTGGCATCCCTCTTCACAAACATGGAAATAAAAGTTGGGAGAGCACTAGCATATACCTCGATTTGCAATCCCTGAGTAGGTTTAGCTTCGGGATGGAATTTATTTAAGATGGTAATGAATCTTTGATTAAAATATTTTACTCTTTCCTTCGAACTCATAGTGATGGTGAACAACTCAGCCATCAGAGTTCCCGTAGTAGTTTCTTCTGCAAACTTATTTAGAAAGTATTTTTGAAACTTCATCCAACTAGTTATAAATCCTACAAGCAAGTTAAAATACCACGTGGAGGCTGAATTATTGAATGTGTAAGGGAATAGCTGGAAAAACACATCTTCATGTTGGAAATTCATAAGTTTGATAGCTAGTATGAATTTCTTGATATGGTCTTCGGGTAGTCCTAAAGTTTCAGGGTCAAATTTAGGAAGTAATTTCTCTATGTGTCGGGGAAGGTTATGTACTTGGCCAGGTGTTATCACTCTGTAAATTTCCCAAGGCTGTGGAGGCAATTACAGAGGCAACATCAAAACCACTTCGAGTCTTGGATCTAGCCCTCCAAGACCCAGAGAGGGATCTCTCTGTTTGATATAGATTTTTTTGAATAGATATTAGGCTAGTTATGATAGATTGGTATTTGGTTTTTAAATGGTTTGGTTGGAGCAGGACAAAAAGGCCATTGGACAATGGGGTCAAAGAGATTTAATCCAATCATAGCAGAGTCTACAGGGCGGCTTATAGGGAAAGGTAGGAACTGTGTTGGATCCTTTAAATTTTGGTAAATGGTCAAGAAGAAAAAGGGATGGAAACATATCATAATAGGGTAGTTAAGAATCCTGGGAATGACCTTCAGGCATAAAACATTGATATTGCTTTAAAATGGGAATAGGGTATATTTAAACAAATCCTGAGCCTGACACTATTTAAAACAATAGAGAAATAAATAAATATGAAAAACAGGGGAAAACATAATTACATAGAGGAAAACTTCACCAGCATAATGACACGAGAATCCTATAACTGTAATCTTGTTTTGATGAAATATGGCTATGTGAGATAATTACAACAATGAATGCTCCTTTTCTGGTCACGTTCAACAACCCATACTCTATTACAAACATGGATATAAATAAACATTACAATCCTTAGGCTCAGGATATTGAGTTTAATCCTCCTAGCTGAAAATAGCAAGTAAATCCCGAAGATCCGAAACTGCAAATTTAGCTGAATCAGTTGAAAATAGTGGTACTCTCAAACATTGGTTTCTCTCAATCGGTGACACTTGTGAAAAAAATTTAGGATTTTATTGTATATGAGCATGTTTTGGAAAAAAACCTCCTTCAGTTTCTCTAATTCTGTCTCCATATTGCCGAAACATCTCCCGCAAAATCAGGACCGCAACAGGAAAAACCAAAAATCCAAAAAATTAGGATGAAAGACAGATTTGATTCTCCCAACTGGTGGCACCTGTGAAAAATATGGAAAAGAAATTTGTTCTCCAGCCCATTCTGAACAAAAACCTCTCTAGGTTTATGAAAATCTGTACCAGTTTTCCCATAATCCGCTTCGAAAGATGAGGTGTCAAACAGACAAAAAACGGGTGGTTTTGAAAAATTGGGGGAAGGTGGTTTTTTGGGGAAAGGTGGTATTCCAGACCCCCCCTGAGGTGGTAAGTAGTATTGGGAGGGGGGGGTATGAAATCACCGGGGGGTGACAAGTGTCCCCCCAATACCACTTACATCAGATCCCGCCCCTCCCCCCTCTCGTTAAAGCTTGAAAAGCACCAAGGGGGGTCTGTTATGATTATTGGTCGCTGATTTATTTACCTTGAGATAGGTGCATAAGGTGTGCTCTTTGTTTTTATTTTATTTCTTTTTTGACTTTTGTTTTATTTGTTACATTTAAAATTTTTGTTTTATTATGTTTTAACTTTTTTGCTTTATTTATTACGTGTTTTAATTTGTTTTTTCAATTAGTGTTTTATATTATTGTTTTGTTTTATCATGTTTATTTTTAATATATATGCTTTTATTATTAAATTAAGTTTTTTTTATTTACGTCTCATTTTATTTTTGGTTTTATTTTAATATTTTGTTTTTTAGAATTGTTAAATGTTTTATTTTAACATTTGTTTTATTTAATTTATGTTTTGTGTTTTTTAATTTATATGTTTAATAGTTTAATTTCTTAGTTAATGTTTTAACTTAATAAACTAACCTAAGTAATAAATTTACACAAACTAACTTAGTTATTAATTATTAATTAATTTATTATTAACAAGTCTAATCTAACTACTAACCTAATGTTTTTATCCTAAGGTGGTTTATTGCAAATGTCGGGATGAAGATGGCGAAGGGGAGCAGAAGTGAAGGATGAGGGAATGAAGAGTGCAACAATGTGACAAATTATTGGGTAGGGTGATGAAGGATCAAATGAAACAGATGGAGGGGAAAACTAAATCAACCAAGTCCAGCAAGCTAGATGTCTTCATCACAGGGGTGATGCCAAATAGAAACTAAAGAATCAGGTTACCTATAATTATAGGACCCCAACATAGGCTCCACCTGGGGATGGCGGAACTTTTGAGAGGTGTCAAGAACCATAGAACTATGAACACACAGACTGGTGCTTTATTCTTTGGGCCATGGAGTCACTACAGCTACAATCTTTGAACTGGCTCAGATTTGACTGAACACTTAACTAGATATCATCAACTACAAACTCTATTGGAAACCATACAATACTGAAAAAGATGCTCAAATTACAGAGCTTATTCAAAACTATTACTTACCCTACACTACTGATAATTTTGTTGTTCTAAATGATACAATAATGCTAGTGCAACCAATCCAACAATTGCTCTACTAGCTCTGCTCTTTCAATGTTTTCAATAAATATCAGAAATAGAACTTGCATAGGCATCATGAACTGCTTTCCGTCATGATCTTCATCACAAGGATCTTGATAAACATGAAAGATAACATAAATACGAGAAATGAATTATGGTTCCATGATGAACAATTTCTCCATATAAATAGCCACTAGATCAATATAGACTTGACCTATTATTGGATATTCAAATTTAACCAACTCAACTTCATGATTTGATGTTGTAGTTATGCTATTTGCATCCTCATGCATTTCCTGACATGGATACAACTTTTCTTATGGGTTCTTATATGATACTTTTGCTGAACACACCCCTATAGTTGACTGTTTGATCATATCCATATCATAACAATTTTTGAAATCATTGGAGGTAAATGAAAATTGACTTTGAAAACACACATTATCCAAAATATCAACTATAGGGTCATAAAATGCTTTAGATAATGGTGGCATTGGCTTTAATGGTACTTCATGGATTACATTGTGACTTTCAAATAGAATCTGACCAAGATTCCCTCTCAAAATTTGAAATGAATTAAAGCATAGAGGCAATGAATCAAGATGGATCAGCTCATCACCTGTTTCGGGCTTCATGATTTCATCTGAGGTTTGACCTTCAAAAAGGCTCAAGGGATGCACTTCTAGATCAGCTTCTGTATCTCCCCTGTTTTCCTCAACTGATGCATTAGAACATTCCTCTTCCTTTCTATGTGCAATCTACTTGTAATGTTTTCTCAAGAGCGAGGCAAAACATAAGGGCAAGCAATTTTCACTTTCTTGAAAATTTTCTACATTTTGATCATTGCTGTCATAATTTCCATGTACAAATTGATTGTCCTGTTGGGATTGCAAATGATCTTCTTCCTCCCAATCATATGTGGCTGATTTCTTTGAAAAATCTAATGTGGTATAATAATCATTGTACCAATCAAGCTTGGGTGAATCATCCATGGATGAAAATCTTTTGATCATGCATATCATATAAGGAGAATCTTCCTCCATCTTCAAATTTTGAACTTCATATTTGACTGTATTATGAATTGAATACATGAAATAATCCTTTGGTGGTTCAGAATACTGAGGCCAGGCTACAAAGTGTTTGGGGACATTGATCCCTATCCGTTCTGGCACTAATGGAACATAAGTTCTTTGAACAACAAGCTCATCTTTTCTGATAATTTTCTACATCATGTCTCTTATAGTGTTTTCCAGAACATCCAGTTTCACTTCTAAAGATGTCATTCATTCCTCTTCTATTATATCTTTCTCTTTTGCCCTTAATTTTTCCTTTTGGTTCAACAAGTTAGCTTCCACATCCACTGCAATCTTTTTCATTTCTTCAAGTGTTGAAATTTTCCTTTCTCTTAATTGGAATGCCATCTCAGGATCGAAGGAATTTGGGAAATGCAAGCGAGCTGATCATGGGGGTGGCCTTATATCAGTAGGCATTGCATGGTAAACCTTATTGAAACTTGCTGAAAACTGATGTACTGTCTCCCCTGGCTTTATTTTCAAGTGGTCATATTCTTCTAGGATGAGGAAAACATTTCCCATGATCACCCACCTATCTAAGAAAACTTGTATGAACTGATGAAAATTTCTAATGCTTGCAGCTGGAAGGTTTTTAAACCAATTTTTAACTTTTCCTTGCAAAGAAAAGGAAAACATCCTAATATAGACATCGTCATATTCAACCTCATAAAGGTCAAGAAAATATTCAAACCTCTAGATGTGTTTTTCAGCAGTAATATCGGCATTCTCTCCATCAAACCTGGGCATATTATTAGTGTAATTTGCAGGGAGGTCATCGAGGATAGGAGGAAAATCTAGGGGCTTGTATCAATCTATGATTTTGGTAGGTACAGGAGGTGAAGAAATATGCTTACAACCATCCAAAGGTTTAACAAGAGTAGGAGATAAAGCAGGAGGTTTATGTCTCACTAGGATTTCTACATGTGCATCTGGGATGTGCACAGGTGTATGAGTATGTACATGATCCACAATTTGGGGATTAGTCTCTGGAATCTCATCAATTTGAAAATGATCAATGTAAACTTCAGCATTGTACTCTTGACTAGGATCAGAATAAGAGAGAAGATAATTATAGAAAAATCCTGCAGCATCTTGAATACAGTTAGGACTTGAATACTTGCTCTTTCTAGGCTGCTTGGTCATGCTTCAGGTTCTTCCTCCAGTGGATTCTTCGAATTGGAACTCATATGGATATCAGAGTCACTAGGTGAATGATCTCATCCTTCTTGTGTCTGGTCACTATCCATCATCAGTGATCAGATCTGGAACTTTGAAGTGTACTACTGGGGAAAGTCCCCAGTATGGTCGCCATTATGTTATCACTATGTAATTTTCCCAAGGCTGTGGAGGAAGTCACAGAGGTAACATCAAAACCACTTAGAGTCTTGGATCTATCCCTCCAAGACTCAAAGAGGGATCTCTCTGTTTGATATAGATTTGTTTGAATAGATATTAGGCTAGTTATGATAGATTGGTATTTGGTTTTTAAATGGTTTGGTTGGAGCAGGAGAAAAAGGCCATTAGGCAATGGGGTCAAAGAGATTTAATCCAATCATAGTACGGAAAGGTAGGCACTATGATGGATCCTTTAAAGTTTGGTAAATGGTCAAGAAGAAAAAGGGATGGAAACAGATCATAACAAGGCAGTTAAGAATCCTAGGAATGACCTTTAGGCATAAAACATCGATATTTCTTTAAACTGGGAACAAGGTGTATTTAAAAAAATCCTGAGCCTAAATCTTTTTAAAAAAATAGAGAAATAAATACAGATGAAAAACAGGGGAAAACATAATTACATAGAGGAAAACTTCACCAACATAATGACACAGGAATCCTGTAACTGTAATCTTGTTTTGATGAAATATGGCTCTGTGAGCTAATTACAACAATGAATGCTCATTTTTCGGTCACGTTCAACAACCCCTACTCTATTAAAAACATGGATATAAATAAAAATTACAATCCTTAGGCTCAGGAGATCAAATTCGATCCTCCTAGCTGAAAATAACAAGTAAATCCCAAAGATCTGGAACTGTAAATTTGGTCGAATCTGCTGAAAATAGGGGTACGCTCAGACATTGGTTTCTCTCAATTGATGAAACCTGTGCAAACAATGTAGGAGTTTATTGTATATGATAATTTTATGGAAAAAAACCACCTTCGGTTTCTTCAATTTCATCTCCAGCTCGCCAAAACATCTCCTGCAAAATCAGGATTGCAACAAGAAAAACCAAAAATCTGAAAAACTGAGGCTAAAAGATAGCTTTGATTCTCACAACTGGTGACACCGGTGACAAATATGGAAGAGGTTTTTGTTCCTTAGCCTATGATGAACAAAAACCTCTCTCGGATTTTGAAAATATGTCTCCATTTTCCCAGAATCCTCTTTGAAAGATGAGGTGTGAAATAGACAAAAAAACGGGCGGTTTTGAAAAATTGGGGGAAATTGGTTTTTGGGGGAAATGTGGTATTCCAGACCCCACCTGAGGTGGTAAGTGGTATTGGGAATGGGTGGTTCGAAATCACTAGGGGGTGACAAGTGTCCCCCCAATACCACTTATATCAGACCCCCCCCCGCCCCCCCCGTTAAAGCTCGAAAAGCAAGGGGGGGTCCATTATGATTATTGGTCGTTGATTTATTTACCTTGAGATAAGTGCATAAGGTGCACTTTATGTTTTTATTTTATCTGTTTTTTGGATTTTTTTTTATTTATTACATTTTAAATTTTTGTTTTATTACGTTTTAACTTTTTTGTTTTATTTATTACGTGTTTTAATTTGTTTTTTCAATTAGTGTTTTATATTATTGTTTTGTTTTATCATGTTTATTTTTAATATATATGTTTTTATTATTAAATTACATTTGTTTTATTTGCATCTCATTTTATTTTTAGTTTTATTTTAATATTTTGTTTTTTAGAATTGTTAAATGTTTTATTTTAACATTTGTTTTATTTAATTTATGTTTTGTGTTTTTTAATTTCTATGTTTAATAGTTTAATTTCTTAGTTAGTGTTTTAACTTAATAAACTAACCTAAGTAATAACTTTACACAAAATAACTTAGTTATTAATTATTAATTAATTAATTAATAATTAATTTATTATTAACAAGTCTAATCTAATTACTAACCTAATGTTTTTATCCTAAGGTGGTTTATTGCAAATGTAGGGATGAAGATGGCGAAGGGGAGCAGAAGTGAAGGATGAGGGAATGAAGGGCACAACAAGGTGACAAAGGATTGGGTAGGGTGATGAAGGATCAGGCGAAACAGATGGAGGGGAAAATGAAATCAACCGAGTCCAACAAGCTAGATGTCTTCATCACAAGGGTGATGCCAAATAGAAACTGAAGAATCAAGTTACCTATAATTATAGGACCCCAACACTAGGGATAGCCAGAACATCTCTAGCCAACCAAGGTTGATTATTTTGTGATGGGTTTCCCCTTTCTTCATCATGGTCATTATGATATTCCTTATCTTCAGATCTTGAGTTAAACCCTTCTTCTTCCGAAAACTCGTCGGGCTCGAAGAAGTTTCTAGCCTAGGTTTAGGGGATTAGATTTAGAGGATGTTCTATCTTGGTGAGAGAAAAATATATTAGGTATTATACTGTGTGCATGAAAACCTGGTCCGGGGATTTGACCATTGGCCTGCTTATTTTTTTTCTTCGAGGAAGTAACGAAGCTAAGGGCAGTGCACCAATCTGTCGAGCATATGCTCTTGTGATTCTTCTGAATTGATTCAATTCCTGGTGAGGAAGAGCGTAAGGTATAATAGGGAAAAAAAATTCTTCCTCGTGTTGGGGTGAGCTACTCGTTTCAGGAGTACTCAGTGTATTCGGGTTGTCTTGGGAATGACTAGCCATGCATGTGGGCTATTTTGAATCTACAAGATGTCTGGAATTTTATGTGAAATATATATTCAGACATTAATTTTGAGGCCCTCCTTCTAGTGTCAATTCTGTTGATGGGGCCTAAATCCATTTAAATCAACATCAGGAACCAAACATGCCATAGAGGCCCAATTAGACTATGCAACATTTAATGGTGGAATGGTTCTCCAGATCTTGCAATCTGACCAAAATAATCGATTGGCTTTACGTTTTCTTGTGAAGGATTTCTCCTCCAGTTCAGACATTCTCTTTTTTTTGTTTTTCTCTTAGGTAGGACTGATATAAGATAAATCTGGTATAAACCGACTAGGTAACAAAATGAGAAAAAACTAAACTATTGGAGAAGAGGCTGAGCTTGGGATAACCCTTTACTCTAGAGTGCAGGAAATGATCATATACCACATGCCTAGTACTAATACGTTAACCATTTGAATATTCCAATTACTGACTGAGATACAAATTATCAAAATAAAACATGCATGTGATAAATGATGACAAGTAAAATAATTCACTCAACTCTAATCATCAATCACATAATAACACAAAGATTCATTTTCATCATTAAAGAAATAACTGTAAAACATTGCATCGGATAACTTATCAATAGATTTGATAGCTCTTACTCGTTACTGCATCCATTCATGAGACGGAATAGGAAATAGTTCTTCTCCACATCCAATCATACACGCATTTGATGAAAACATAAACTTGTCTCTAGTCCAGAAGGACTTCTTGATTAAAGGTAGCTCTGAAATGGTTCTTAACAAAACAAAAAATGGGAGTTTCTTGCAAAAACCATCGACCTCTAACTAATGAGTTGATGCCCTTATTTATAACATTAAATAAATTGAAAATAACAACTAAAGTGAAGATAAGAAAAACAAAATTTGCCACATGGTGTTTTATCCTATCGGTTTGTCTAAGAGTCATCTCAAGATATCACTTAAGAGGGTGAATCTTCTCGTACTCCGACCATTGGATGAAAAGATCCTCGCAGGTATTGGCATATGGGAATCTATGTTGTTCCATCAGGTCCAAGTGAATCTCCCTTATTTCTACCGCAGTTCCTGGTACTTGACTATAATGGTACTTAACTATTGCATCACAATCCAAGCTTTGATCGGGTGTTCCATAAACTATCGCACCTGACATGGCGTTGTGTCTGTCACCTTTGCTAGTTCTTCAGCCTAGGATGAATCTTTCTCGGTATGCAATTTGACTATGTCACGCAAGTCGATGAAGTCATCGGGCATACCAAACTCAGTGAGTCTGATATCCCTCATTGCCTTGTTGATTTTGACCCATCTCTTCTCGCACTTGGCCCATTTTTCTTGAATCTCCCGATGAGGCTTGTTGTTGGGTATTTTACCCTACGGACTAGTAAGCTAGGGTTCTAAGCCTACATGCAGATCATGACCCTTCAGATTTAAACCTTTCACCTTCTACCCAAAACCTCAACCCCTTTTCTCAGGAAAACACAGTAAGAATGAACTAACCTTATTTTCCGAAGGTTGAAGTAGATCCTTCGTTGAGTTGTTGTCTCCTTGCTATCACTGCTCCTTCCACAAAGCTTCCCTGCAAACAAGACAAAAACATACATGCATGCTACTGATCTACTAGGGGGTTAGAAATAAAACATAAATCAGATAATGAAGATGAGATTCATGTGTTTCGGGACGGGAAAAGTATCTTTTTCATTACCAACAATATAAATCAACTTACAATGCT
>JASDQU010102589.1:179396-230628 GCA_032191745.1 Picea mariana | reverse complement strand
CCCTACCCCTCCTTTTATAGGCTAGGAAGAGCTAGGGTTTTAGTCGAACTCTCGGCCATGCATGGCGGAGAGTTTCAGTTAACTGACAAAAAGCCCCGAGTCTCGACGGAAACTTTCCTGATTTTTTGCATTGTTAGGTACTCGCGGGCTGTTTTAGGCTAGCCCGCGGATACCCACGTGCAGTAAGAGGACAGCAGGTGGATGCCCGCGCCCAGTGAGAAGTTAGGGCGTGGGTTGCTTGTTTTGAAGGGTTTTTTGAGGAGTTACTCAGCATGGCTTTGGCTAGGAAGAGGCATGAGTTGGCCTGATGCCAGGTAAACCTGTATGGTGCATTTTAGGGTTATAACAAGGCTCCCGAGCCATTCTTTCCCAATACTCAACCGAATTCTTGATGTGGTCGATGATGATTTCCCTTAACACTTGGATGTAGTTCTCTTTGGCATCTCGACCCTTTTGTACTGTACTGATATACTCGATTATTTCCACGGCCTATTGCGCTTTCTCATACCACCTCTCCATATCTTTACACATCGCGAGTGCCATGAGGGTGTCTTCCTGAAGCTCGACTATCCTTGCCGTGAATAGGTATCGTTCATCTATGAACTTGCTGTAGGCCTCCTTGAATTCACTCCTTAGGTAGACCGGGACTTGTGTGGTGTCCTGATAGTACTTAGCTAAGTGGTGCAGATGTTCTAGTTCCTTCAAGGCGATGACCAATTCCATTTCATCTCTTTTAGCTCTGTCTAGGGTGGCATATATGATTTCCATCCCTACTCCAATGAGTTCAGACATCTTAGCATGCTTTGTGTTGATCAGATGTTCCTCTGTAGTGATGAGGATGGAGCGATCTAAAGTGATCCTCCTCTTCTTTGTGGTCCTCTGGACGACAACCTTCCTTTTCTAATTGTAAGCTATGGCATGTATGTCGGCTACTTCATCCACAGGTTTGAGAATCTACTAATCCCCCCATGTGAGTGTTTTTCCCAGACTCCCAATGGTATATACTCATTCAGGGATGGGTTCTCTAACTTCCTCCCTGTGTGTTGAAGGCCTGACCTCTATCTATCACTCATCGAAGATTTGAATATCAATTGAAACTGAGGCCTTGGGGGTATGCTCAATACTTACTTGATCATCAGTCATTGAGACATTGATTTCCTGCTGTAGAGATTCTTCCTTTTGTTTGCCCAATCTTGGCTCATCCTTCGGGATGTCCTCTTGAGTCTCTTGTGAATTGGGCAGCTGAGTGTCTAAGACACTTTCACTTTCTTGTTCGTTATGTGGAATCCTTTGAGTTTGAGTGTTGGGAATAGGAGAAGATGTCTTCTCTGGTCCCTTTTCTTCTTTGATATGTACAGGGGTCACACAAGACACTTATGGGTTGTCATTGTCGTCATAGATATTTATTATCTCACTTAAGGGGTTTGACGTAGTGGTCCTCCCCAACATTTCGACTATCTCCAGTTGTGCCGAAACACCTGTTGGCGATATGGCCAGTGGCATTGTAAACTCAGGGTCATATAACCCAGTAATTTCATCAAGATCTATGAATTTAGTGTCGCTTGGGCCCATCTGGATTCTATCTGGATTGTCTTCAGGGAGCCTTTCCATGTTTAGGATGTTCGGGTCATCTTACAACTGATTAATCATCCACTGTAGATGTTCTAACATGAGTAACCTCCTCTCCTGCACGTCCTGAGCTTCAGGGGAACTTCTATCTTGCACCGGGGTTACTGGGGGGGTTTGTGCTGCTTTGGTTGCTATCATTTCTTCTCTGGCTCTGAGGGCCTCTTGACCTGATTGTTCTAGGATCTTCATTTTTTCATCTAGGATCATGGATCTGAACCTGGTCATCTTGGGATTGGCCATCCTTGCCACAACTTCATCCCAATCCTAAACATTTTCCATGAATACCTCGTCTTCAAATTTGTCGTGGGCATATGTCCAAAAGGATGTCACTTGAGATGCATGTTTCAAGACTAGACCTTTTGGGTCATGTTTGCGGAAACAGATGGTCTAGAATTGGAACTCTAATTGACTCAGTCCTTCTTTCTTAGCTTGGGCAGTGTCTTTTACCAAATAGAAACCTATATAGAATCCATAAGATATAAATACCTGCTTCTTATCTTTCACCAGGGTAGCCTTGTAACCTTGCAAGATTGTCTGGTAGCAGATTTCCCCCACAACAAGCCAATCAGGGACATGCATAGGTAAAATGTGTGGTGCTTCGGTTGCCACAAAAACCCTAATTTAGGTATCATGCTCATCGAGATACCAGTGACCAATCTTTGATATCATCTTTTTGGCTACAACCAATAGTCTCAGACATTCTTTCTTGAAAATAATAAAATGAATGCATGCGATGAATTCATCATAGATGAGGGAGTAGGATTTTTTTTACCTGTTCTCCCATAAAATGTTGAAGTAAATGTGGATCGGGAGTTTTGAAGAGTTCCATCTCAAGTTCATGCCAACAAAGACATTTATGGTGCACATGACGTCCAACAAATACAAAGCCATGTAGAAGGATGGAGTCTCTCCTTCTTTTGACGTTTGAGCCTATTATATGCATATGCTTAGCTTCTTTGAAATGATGGCTCCCCAGTTGAAATCTCTCCTGGAAATGGCCACTATGTAAGATAGAGGCATCCATGCCTCTGAAAACCTGGAACAATCTTTCTCCAAATACAACTGACAGATGAGGGACATTAGATAGATATACGAATCCCTTAAGTTGGTCGTATGGTACCAGCCAAAGGTCCGATTGGTGTATTTTTTATCCTCTCTCAACCATGAATCCATCACCCAACTAGTGTCATGGTGCTCGTAGAAGTTTACAAAAAAATCGGTGTTCAATCGCTCCTCCAGGTCTCTAAGCTTGTAATAACTCTGCACCTCTAATGGAAGGAAAACTCCGACATGCTTGCCATTGACGTTGTTAGTTAGACATTTTTGTGTGTTTTTGTGGTCGATGCACCAATTTAGGAGTTCTATGCAGGGGAAAACTAGAGTTCTTCTTTCCACCATGTGCAATTATGATCTTTGAATGTTTGGAAAAACTTCATCATTGAGCTTCCTCATATCGGGGTCATTGTGCGGCATATATTACGAGAATTCTTCCCGACTGATATTCTGGAAGAGTTCTCCCCAATGCAGGATTGTTTCCTTGGTCCCTATTCTTTCTTCTGTGTCCCCAAATTTCAGAGGTTGGGTGAAAACCTTCTTGGTGGATGTCCTGATGACTGGTTCTGACCTTGGGGAAAATTCTAATTGTTTTTCGGTTGTTAGGGAAGAGCCTTCTCCCACCTCTGGTTTCTTTAGCTTTGACACTCTTAGAGATTTCTTGGTGGTTTCTTTTCTTGGAGGCATTTTTCCTACAAGTGAAACAATCCTTTAGGGCCGGTGTACAGAGCGACATTGGATAAAAATGTATATATGAAGTGAAAACAAAGAAAGTACAGACCGGTACATACCTGTAACACCTGCTAAAATTTGTAGTTTGATACTCACGTGATCTCAAAAGCTTTTGAATTGCTCGTCTCACTCTTATGGATGCTCTGAAATTCCTTTCCACACATAATGGTATCATTTACAATGTCCCAAGATAATTTAAATGGGGAAAAACTTACTGGTCGTATCAACCAATTAATTCAGGTGATGAGTGAAATTCGAACAAATCTACTGTCGAATCTCTGCAATTTAATTCATCATGGGTTGACGACGGAGGCACAGAGGGTGATGTGTTCTATCAGTAAATTCAAACAATCCTTTTGATTCACACATGAAGTAGCAACTGATGTGATATTTGGAATTAATTAGTCCCTTAAATGCTCTGAATCTAAACGTATCTAACGCTAAAATGGCCCATCATGTCTCTTTCCTAGTGGGCGGATCGGGGGCCCGCAATGTATTATGGGTGTTTTTGTTGATAACCTTCAGTGAAAAACCTTTGACGCCGATTGATTTCATTGTATGGTGTTGAAATGGAAAAAATGGCTTGGGACACATGGCAATGAAGACCGATGACTTAACTCACGAGTATTAGTCGAAGTCAGGAATTTCCTCCAATTGTGCATTCTTATACTAAACCTGGGATCGTTGATGCCAAAAAGGTGTCAGGGATCGGCAATTGGAGATAAACCTATCGCGTATTTTCCTTTGGGTTAGCATATTCAAAAAACTGTCGATGCCAAAATGCTTCAGGAATTGGTGGTCAGGGAAAACTGCTTGGCGTGGTCTCAATATTTGTCGTGATCTAGTTTTCTCTGATTTCGACAAGCATGTCGAGTATCGGTTGTCGGCGATATCGTTTCCTTTTCTTTTAATCATTACTCCCTTCTGCTTTTACCAATGTCGAAGGGGATCGGCTATCGGTGATCTCTGTATGTGATAATTGTCATTAAACAAAAAATTCCTTTCACCGATACCGATGAATATCGACACTCGACGACTGAGGTTTTTTGAGTGATTCCCTTTTACCTTTAAACTTCTTCCGATGTTGAATATTTGAGTGCATAAACTAAAGTGTTTTGGCTGTTGATTCCTTATTTAAATGTTAAGTATTTTTTACTCATGGGGTTTTATAGAGTTACAAAAACCTGAAAAGCTCACGGGAGTCAAAAGAACAAGCAAAGACCAAACATTTCTTGGTCTATTTGAGATCTTGGAAAAAATATGGCCAATTGCATACATGCTTACATTGCCTGATTCCATGAACGTGCATAATGTATTTCATATTTATTTGTTGCAAATGTATGTGCATGATCCTAACCATGTTATTGATTAAAATTTGATTTAGGTGAAATGAAGTTTCTGGACATCTCATCCTTGGGCGCGACCTACCAATATGTTGTCAAAATCGAGCAGAAGCTGAAACAAAATATGCGACAACTTGGGATTGGGAACCCCTCACAACAAAAGAAAGGAAAGAGTGGCCCCAACCCATAGAACAAAGGATAGAGAAAATACAGACTACCTTAGGATAACCAGTCCAGGTCGTAAGCAAGGAAGGACACCGAAAAGGCAAATAAAGATACCGAGAAGTGGTGCGACTTCCATAAGAGCTCATGGCATACTACTGTTGATTGCCGCTCAAAGCAATCGCTAGTGGCTGAGGTGAAAGCCTCTAAATTAGATGCGGGTTTCGACTCTGATTCAGAACCAGAAATGGGGAGACAGATCATTGAAGTAGAACCAAGTGCTACCATTCCTACCACCAAGCTCTATCCCAGTGAACTAGATGAGCCACAGGAAGGCAAGCACTTTTTTTGCTCACAAATGTGGGTGAAGGGTACCCCGTTTCACTTAATCATTGATAATAGTAGACAGAAGAACCTCATCTCAACAAAGGTTGTCAAGCGACTTGCCTTGCTGAAAACACCACACTCACAACCCTACACCATCGAATGGCTCCACCAAGGAAGAGACATCTGTGTCAGCCAACAATGTCGTCTGTCATACGCCATCAAGCCCTTCAAAGATGAGGTATTGTGTGATGTTTCCCCTCTCTAAGTTTGTAATGTTATTTTGGGCCAACCATATTTATGGAAACTTCATGTTGTATATGTGTCTAGGCCTCATAGTGTTATTATTACTTTGAAAAATAAATTGTATAGGATACCTGAGGCAGTCCCACCCAGTGTTATTTCCTTGATCTCTACCAAACAATGAAAAAATATCATCTCTCGGACATGAAATTTTGTCTTCTTCGTGATTCGCTCTCAGAATGAGCGAAAGATCACAACCACATCCATGGTCTTCATGGCCAACCTTTCCACACAATAGTGTCAAGTGGATAATGTCATGGAAGAATACTCAGATATCTTCTCCTCACCTACCTGGGTACCTTTGAACTATCAGGTCAAGCACCCCATCGATATGACCCCCGATGCACTGATTCCCAATGGGATAGTCTACTGCCACTCTCTATTAAAGAATGAGGAGATCAAGTGGTAGATCCAAGAACTTCTCCACAAGGGGCACATATGTCCTAGCTCATCACCTTGTGGAAGCTCAATCATACTAGTACAAAAGAAAGATGGAACCTATCGACTCTGCATTGATTACTAGGATCTGAATAAAATCACAGTCAGAAATTGGTAACTGATTCCCTGAATCGACGACCTCCTTGGTCAGATCACAGGGGACAAATACTTTAGTAAGATTGATCTAAAGTCTGGCTACCACCAGGTCCCGATAGAACAAATAGATGTATGGAAGACCACCTTCAAGTCAAAGGAAGTTTATTTTGAATGGTTGGTCATGCCCTTTGGTTAGAAAAATGCTCCATCCACTTTCATGAGGATGATGGAGGATATCCTGTGACCATTCACCAATACTTTTGCAGTGGTGTATCAGGATGACATCCTCATTTACAACAAGACTTGGGCAGAACATTTGCAACATATTTAGCAGGTTCTACACACCCTGTGGCAGCACCAACTCTACGCTAACTTGGAAAAATGCTCCTTCGATATGGACATGGTTCAGTACCTAGGATACATCATTGATCAACATGGCGTACATGTGGATCCAGCCACAATCCAAGTCATTCATGACTAGCTATCCCCAACCACACTCACTGAGCTTCAGATCTTCTTGGGACTTTCCAATTTCTACCGCAGGTTCATGTTGAGATTCTCCCATATTGCATGGGCCCTCATCCAAGTAACCAGGGGTGGTGGTAAGGAAAAATTTGTGTGGGTTCAATCCCAACAAAAAGCGTTCAATGATTTGAAGCAGCGCTTGTGCTCAGCCCCGATACTTTCACTACCAGACCTGCAACATCCATTTGAGATTGAGACAGATGCTTCAGACTATGTTGCGGGTGTTGTTCTCACTTAGCAAGACCACCCCGTGGCCTATCATAGTGAGACACTATCATATGTTGTCCGTAAGTACCCTACTTACGACAAAGAAATTTAATCCATTGTGTAAGCCTTCCAGCAATGGAGACATTACATTCTTGGGAAGGAGATAGTCATCCACACTGATCATAAGACACTGTATTTCATGTAGACACAAGGAAAATTTCATAATGACCCCCATCAGAAGTGGTCCACGTACTTGCAGCGATTTCACCTCAACATAAGTTATAAAATGAGAAGCACCAACTATGTCATTGATTGCCTCAGTAGACCACCAGTCGTGACACTCACCACGATGCTAGAATCTTATGGTCATGAGACCTCTAGATGGACCCAACTCTATGAGATAGACTCGAACTCTTCCACCACCTACCAAATGTTGGGTGCAAACACATTTGTCGCTAATTTCCATCTTCAGTATGCGATGCTATGTCGTTTGGGCCATATTTGTGTTTCATCAAGAGAGCAAGCGAAGCTGATTTGGGAATCCCACTACAGTTGGGTGGAAGGACACTTCAGCATCAAAACAACAGTGGTAATGATACATAAACATTTCTACTAGCCGAAACTTCGAGAGGAGGTCAACAAGTATATCAGGTCTTGCACTTCCTGTGCAATTGCCAAACCAACCACTAAGAAATAGGGCATGTACACCCCTATGACTACTCCTGACAGGCCATGGGAATCCATCTCAATGGACTACATGTCAGGCCTCCCATCCACTAAGAGAGGCAATGACTATTTTTTTTTGGTTGGGGATCACTTTTATAAGATGTCAATTATGGTTGCCTACAAGAGGATCATCATAGTAGAGGCCATTTCCAAGCTCTTCCTTCAATGAGTCTAGTTACATTTTGGAATCCCACAAACCATTGTCTCAGATCAGGACAATTGATTTCTCAACACATTCTGGTCAAGCCTCTGGTCACTACTGGACACCAAGCTCACCAATTCCACGACCTTCCACCCCCAGACAGATAGCTAAACCGAGGTCGTAAATCGAATGATCTTGCATATCCTGCACATGTATAATTCCAAACACCCTTGCACATGGGATGAGAGTCTCCCCTATGTTCAACATAGCTATAACTGAGCCCTGCATAGCTCAACCGGCTAGAGCCCCTTTTAGGTGGGGTTGGGATTCCAACTATTAGGTCCCATAGATGTTTCACTGCCCCTTGCGGGCACCTCGACCGACTCATCTGTTGCTCCAACTGAAGTTGACAAATCCACCTAGTTCATTGAGCGGATCCAACACATCCGCCAATAGGTTCAGGATATCCTATATAAGTCCAATGATAAGTACAAGAAACACCATGATCAACACTGGGTACCACATAAGTTTCAGGTGGGCGACAAAGTTTGGTTGCACTTGCAGAAAGAACACCTTACAGGACCCCATCAGAAGCTTCACCCACTTCGTTATGGGTTGTACACCATCACCAAGGATGTGGGTGATAATGTTTTCGAGCTCAACATTCCTGCTTTCCTTGGCTTTCACCCAGTGTTCAACATGGATATCCTTCGACCGTATTTCCCACCATTATTGGACACCTCAGAGACAACAGAACAACTAAAACCAATAGATCTCAACCCCGACTGCATATAACAAGAATACAATGATCATATTGTGGATAAATAGATCAAGGGAACTTTCCAAAAAGGATCCAACTTTATCGAGTTGTCAAAGCAGAACAACTCCTGCACTAAGGCATGTGGCTCACTCGGAGCCAAATTCAACAAACATTTCCTCATCTGATGGGGGAACTCAATGAAATGGAGACCATTCCTTCCTAAGGGGGGAGTATTGATCCAGATGGATGTCAGTGTCATTCCACCTATTCCAACTGGCTCATTTTGGCATTTTTCCAGTTTGGCAGTTTTTTCCCTAGTTTTCGGGTCCTTGACTTGCGGGGCCGTTTTGAGGCCCTAAACATCATTTTTTAGGGCTCACCATAGTCAAAATGATCTTTGATAGATAGCAACAAAATTTGTAGTTCTCAGATAGAACTTTCCAATGGGATATTGTGCACTTAAAACGAATATCGTATGCAAAAGTTATGACCCCGGGAAGTTGATGTACTAACTTACCCAAATAGGGTCCACATGACCTTTGGCGCTTCATCTCCTAGGGTTAGGTTTTTGGAATGTCTAGGGTTTTTGACATTCTTGTTTATTGTAAAAAGGCCTGTGGAGCCTCATTGTAATTATCTTCTTGTGAATGAGCGCAACCACACATCTCTTCTTAGAGATAAGCTACCACCATTCTAGCAAGCTTGTTTCCGTTGCATTTTACAGTTTCAAGTTATTTCCTTATTGAATAGAAACTAGTTTTACTGTATATCTGTTATTTTTTGTTAAACATATTTTGATAATAATCTGTATTCATTTCCTTCTACAAATATATTCTGTATCATATCATAGATTATTCATTGCATATTTTGATGAAGGGTTGGTGAGCTCTTCACCACTATCTTGACGATAGATGGTATCAGAGCTTGTTCATCATAGATTTTGATGAATGATTGATGATATATTCACCACTATCTCGACGATAGATGGTATCTGATCTTGTTCATTGCAGATTTTGATGAAGGGTTGGTGAGCTATTCACCACTATATCGAACATAGAGGGTATCGGAGAAAACTTTGAAGGCAGTTTGTTGTGAAGACAATTCAGTGGGAAAGTTCATAGACTTGGTTATTCACCGTTCTATGGAGTGAAATAGTACATCACATACTTTGCATCAGAATTACAATAGAGGTTTGGTTGATTGTGAGGTGGAAGGTTGATCTAGGCGCACACCTTATGTAGGCCGAGAGTAGATTTTGTGGTGAAATGAAGCACATGGGAAAGGTAGATAAACACATGCTTTGTCTCATGACTTGTCATAGATCTAACCACATAAGTGATTGTAGAAGTGATCACAAAGGTTGATCACAGAAGTGATTGCAAAGGGGAGCAGTTTTGGGTTGCATCAAGTTGAAGCACTTGGGTGAATGAATTGAGGTGACCTAGAGGATATAATAGGTAGTTGGTTGGGCATGTTTCCACCATGACATCCTCTGTTGGAATACTGAGAGGGGGGATGAATTAGTATGAGCACTTTATTATAACTTTTAGCCACAATATGTAATTATTAATATCATCAAAAATATATCATCAATATGTCATGAGCAGTATAAATCAACAGATCATAATAGACATCCACATAAACACAATACACTAGAATCTATGTGGAAACCCAAATGGGAGAAAACCACAGTATGTTTTTCTTATTTATCAAAATATTACATTCATTGGAAGCACCAACTTCCCAATTCTCCAACTACAATTGGAAGGAGGCTAAGACCACCTATTTACAGGCTCCAACCTGAAGGAATATACAACTCCCTAAATTCTATGGCTCCAACAAGAAGGAGGCTACAACCCCATGATTCTCAAGATCCAACCTGAAGGAAGATCCAACTCCCTATGTTCTCCGGTACCAAGAAGAAGGAGGCTACTATAGAAATTTTAATACAAATTATGTATTGCCTGGATTCTCCTGATCTAATAATTATATGCCACTACTAAATACATAATCGCTTCTACAAACAATCTTGCGGAATTTAAAACATGATCACCAATTGCAATATCAATAAGAAAGATCAATCACACATAACACAGATGTTTTACTAGGAAAGCATAAAGATAAAAACCCCACTATCATATATTATGTATATCATGGATCATGAAACAATCTCATACAAAACTCTAATCCAAGAGCTCTCAGTACAATACAATCGTCTCACACTCTCATACAAAAATCAACAAATACATGTGTCAATTCTCTGCCTCCATACAACCTGCCTCCTCTGCGCAATCCCTGCAATGGAAAACCTGCAAAATGATTTGAATACCTCTTGCCTAGGCTATGCATTTCTCATGGGCACATCCACTATGTGTGTGATTACATGAGTGCACTTCACTCAAATCACAACTGATAGCCAAACTATCCCTTTCACCTGTTATCTCAACTGGGTCTCCACTGGAACTAACATGCATGTAGTTAACAGTGGTAAATCTTCAGTTTCATGTGAGATCATTGATTGTGAATTAATTAATAATTAATTCACTAAACTCTCACTAGTGTAAGTTTAGTTACAACTAGTACAACTGAGGTTAACTCACTTAATTTAGTTAAACTACTTCACAACTCACATAACTACACGTATAACTCTATTACAACTTCAAGTCACTTAGTTACAACTAATTTGACTTCCATGTCCCACTAGTCAACCTTTGAAATTGAATTTCCTATAGCTAACTGATTTTCCATTTCAGTTAACTATTTTCAAGTAATTATAAGATAATAGATTAATATTTATTGTCAAATTTATTTAAGGGAAAAATAAATTAGACACACATTTCTTGTTGACTTTTCAACACTCCCTCTCAACAAGAAAGGGATTATCCTTCACCCCAATCCTTTCTCTATGGTATTTGAATTTGCTCCTGGTGAGTGCCTTCGTCAGAATGTCTGCATCCTGATCTTCCATAGGAATGTACTGAAGCAACATGATCTTCCACTATACACAATCTCTGAGATGATGATACCGAATATCTATATGCTTAGATCTATCATGAAAAATAGGATTAATCAAGAGTTTAATGCAACTTTGATTATCACAATGAATCACTGTCAGATCTAAATGAGAACTAAACAAACCAACCAAGATCTTTCTCATCTAGATAGGCTCACATGCAGCTTGACTCACTGCCATGTATTCCACTTCCACTGAACTAATTGCCATGGATCTTTGTTTCCTACTGTACCAAGAAACAATTGTAGATCCGATACTAAAGATCCCCCCTGATGTTCTCTTTCTGTCCGTTGGGCTGCCCGCCCAATCTGCATCCATGAAGCCATGAAACTTCACCTCATTCGTATGTTTGTACCATAAGCCATACTCATATGTGCCCCTCAAGTATCTCAGGACATGCTTACCCGCCTTCCAAAAGATCTTGGTAGGATTAACCATCACTTGACTCAGTTAGTTAACTGCATAGCAAATGTTCGGTCTCATGTTCACTAGATACATTAGCGAACCCATTAACTGTTGATAGACAGTAGCATCCTCTACCTCTCCAGAAGTATCATCTTCTTTCCTTCGGTTTCCTGGAAGAGGAGTATCCATGGGTTTGCAGCCCTCGATGTGAAACTTACTAGTATCTCCCTTGCATACTTACCTTGAGACACAAAAAGTTCACCATCTCACTGCCATATTTCCAATCCAAGGAAATAATGAAGGAGTCCCAAATCCTTCATCTCGAACTCCTTTGCAAGGTTCTCATTGCATGAGTGTATCATATGCTCATCACCAATCAGTATTAAATCATCAACATAAAGAACAATTATTAAAATCTTACCCTCCACCACAATTTGGTATAGGTTTTCATCCGCTTCACTTTTGGTGAAGCCCAATCCGATGAAATAGCTGTCTATCCGAGTGTACCAAGCACAGGGTGCTTGATTCATCCCATACAACGCTCTCTTGAGTCTGCACACATGAGACTCCCTGTCAAAGGTCTCAAAACCTTCTAGATACTCAATGTACACTTCTTCCCCAATGATCCCATTGAGAAATATAGTTTTTACATCCATCTGATGAATGCGCCAACCCATCTGCGCCGAGAGTGCAAAGATGGATCTTATGGAAGAGTACCTTGCGACAGGTGCAAAGGTATCATCATAATCTATCCCCTCGATCTGTCAGAATCCCGGGACACAAACCTAGCCTTGTATTTCTCCACACTCCCATCAACAACTTGCTTTACCTTGTATATCCATCTCGAACCTACCACTGATTTGTCAACCGGTCTTGGGACAATTTCCCATGCACTATTTTTGACAATGGAGTCATATTCCTCCACCATAGCATCAACACAAGTGGGATTCTGAACTACTTCATGAAAGGAATATGGGTCAGTCACAATACATTTGCTCATGAGAGCCATGTATCCAGTAAATCGATCAGGAGACTGTCTATGTCTGCGCTATGAAGCAGGGGCTCCTACATTCTATGCAACATCTAGTCTCAATCTATCAATTTCCGTGGTGCACTTTCTGCCATTTCTGATGGATAGATCTGCATGAGTGGATTCCTCCAATCCATGAACCTCCTCATGTGGTTGATCCACATCTTGATACTCATCTTTGGGAACCAACAGCTCTTCCTCTACATGCAAGTCTATCTCCCTCTCAAGTGACAACCGCATGGCTTTCCCCTCATCAAATTTTATATCTCATCATATAACAGCCATCTTATTATTAGGAAAATACACATGATAATTATGGGGTGTTTCTGTGTACCCCACAAATATCCCAACTTCAGCAGTCGGTTCCAGCTTCTTTCTAGCATCCTTGGTCACATGCACATAAATAGATGAGCCAAAAATCTTAAAATGAGAAACATCAGGTTTCTTACCAATGAAAGATTCTTCAGGTGTATTCATGCCAAGTACTCTATGAGGACAACTTTTTTTCACATAAACCACAGTGTTGCATGCTTCCACCCACAAATGCATTGGTAAGCCCTGATCATGCAACATCGCTCGTGTTGCACCCAGGATCGTTTTATTCTTCCTCTCTGCGACCCCATTTTGTTGTGGGTTATGAGGCGCTACGAGTTCTCTTCAAATTCCTTCTTTTCTACATAAGTATTTGAATTCATTAGAGATTTATTCTCCACCATTATCGCTCCTTAGATCCTTCACTTTCTTCCCCGACTCTTTCTCCGCCAATGCTTTAAACTCACAGAAATTTGAGAATGTTTGATCCTTCTTTTGCATGAAGAGGATCCAACATTTACGAGAAAATTCATCAAACAAAATAACATAATACTTATGTTTTTTTGTTGAAGCAACTAATAATGGTCCACACACATCTGTGTGAATTCTCTCTAGGATCACCGAAACACGGTTCTTCTTTTTATGAAAGGTGGGCTTTACATACTTCCCCATGGTACAACCATTGCACTGATCTAACTGAGAAAGTGTTCCCATTGGAATTCCAGTAGATATTTGTTGCATGATCTTCAAGGATCCATGATGAAGATGGCCCAATTGCCTGTGCCATAATTCGCCCTCATCCCGACTCACCACTTTTTTTGCCTTGACCATCATGGCAGTGCATCCATCTACCTCTAGCATGTATAGATTCTTAACTCAAATCCCTATCCTCTTGACTTGACCCGTTGTTTTATGTCGCAGAAAAGATTTTCCACTGCTGAAAACAACGTCATAGCCTCTGTCCTCCAACATTGCGACTGAGACCAGGTTTTTCTTCAGACATAGAATATGCATAACATTTTTTAATTGAAATGGTTTACCTAACTCCCTATGAAAGGTAATGGTACCAATACCAGTCGCACAGCATCATCCATCGTCGCCCATCTATATATGCATTTTGAGATCTCTCTCCTCCAAGTCACTGAAAAACTCCTTATCTCCCATCATGTGGAAGGAAGCGCCACTATCCAAACACCACATTGATCCCAATGCACTTGAAGACATGCATGTGATCAAGGAGAAGTCAAGTTCAAATTGTGAGCCAAGGGCCTCACCAGTTGCAGCTCCAACAACCTTCTTGTTCTTCTTCTTCTTCTGCTGACAGTTAGTAGCAAGATGCCCATGTTTGTGATAGTGAAAACACTTCACTTTGGAAAAATATAGCTTCTTGCCTTTAGACTCAGATTTTGAATGGAATTTCTTCCCATTCCCTTTCCTTGCCTTGGTAGCCAAAGAAAAATCCTCTTCATAATCATTCTTTGATGAAGATCCATCTCTGTTGTTCCACCTGAACTCTTGCACTAGATCCGACCATAGTCGTTCCCAATCTGGAAATTTTTCCCTTCCATTGATAGAGTCTTGATAACTGTGCCAACTCTTGGGAAGTCCTAGGAGAGCCAATCTCACCAAATCATCATCAATGACTGTTATTACCACACTCCCCAATCATCCCGACATTGGAAAAACTTCGTGAGATATTTTGGAATGGAGTCACCCTTCTCCATCTTGATCTTCCTGATTTTATCTTTGAGTGCCAATTTCCTATGGTCGTTGTTGTTTTGGAATAGATCCATCAAAACCTTCCACGTTGCAAGTGTTGTTTCTTTCCCATGGAGGCTTGAGACAATGTGGTCTCGTACTCCCTCCAACAAAATCCTCCTCGCCTTTGCCACTTTATTTTTCCATGCATCAAGATTTGTAGCATCTGCAACATCTGGCTTAGAAACATCTTTGTCAATGAATTCCTTCAAGCCATTGTCTTCGAGTACTGCCTCCATCCCATCCTTCCAAGAAATGTAGTTCAAGTTGCCCTCGAGTGCATACTCTAACCTCAAGCCAATAAAATCCATTTCGATCTTGAATCGTTGTAGCACCAAGAAAGTCTTTCTGCAAATTTGAATTCTATCCAATCACAAACTCAGCTTCTGCAATCTTCTGTGCTTTAATACCATATAGAAATTTTAATACAAATTATGTAGTGTCTAGATTCTACTGATCTAAAAATTATATTCCACTGTTAAATACAGAATCGCTTCTACAAACATTCTTGCGGAATTTAAAACACGATCACCAATTGCAATATCAAGAAGAAAAATCAAACACACATAACACAGATGTTTTACCGGGAAAGCATAAATCTAAAAAACCCACTATCATATATTATGTATATCATGGATCATGAAACAATCTCATACAAAACTCTAATCCAAGATCTCTCAGTACAATACAATTGTCTCACACTATCATACAAAAATCAACAAATACATGTGCCAATTCTCTGCCTCCAGATAGCATGCCTCCTCTGCGCAATCCCTACAATGGAAAATCTGCAAAATGATTTGAATTCCTCTTGCCTAGGTTGTCCATTGATCATGGGCACATCCACTGTGTGTGTGATTGCATGAGTGCATTTCACTCAAATCACAAATGATAGCCAAAGTATCTGTTTTACCTATTATCTCAACTGGGTCTCCACTGGATCTAACATGCATGTAGTTAACAGTGGTAAATATTCAGTTGCATGTGAGATCACTGATTGTGAATTAATTAATAATTAATTCACTAAACTCTCACTAGTGTAACTTCAGTTACAACTAGTACAACTAAGCTTAACTCACTTAACTGAGTTAAACTACTTCACAACTCACATAACTACACTTATAACTCTGTTACAACTTCAAGTCACTTAGTTACAACTAATTCAACTTCCATGTCCCACCAGTCAACCTTTGAACTCGAATTTCCTATAGCTAACTAATTTTCCATTTCAGTTAACTATTTTCAAGTAATTATGAGATAATAGATTAATATTTATTGTCCAATTTATTTAAGGGAAAAATAAATTAGACACACATTTCTTGTTGACTTTTCAACAGCTACAACCCCATTTCCTTGCCCCATCCTACTATCCTGAAATATAATGTAGACCAAAATGTCAGTACAACTAATACTTTCACTGACTTTGATAATCAACCAGTAATCAACCTGTCACTGTCACATCAACCTGTAATATGCCACTGTCACATAAACCTGTAACTGATCATCAACCTGTAACTTGTCATTATCCTTGTCACTGATATATCAACCATATCTTCTCATATAGACCATATCAACAAAAATTATCCAAACCATGTACCCCAATGTACCTCAAGCATGCATCATACCATATACCATAATATATACCTAAAATATATGCCAATATCATAAAGATGTGCCTCTAACAATGAACCATAAAAACCATATACAATGTACCAAGGATATGTCTCAAGCATGTATCAATGATACCAAAACATGAACCTCAACCATATGCAACCATAAACCAAAAGGGGTCTCCAAGACATGCCTCAAGCATGTGCCATATCATCCATGATAAATGCACATAAAAACATACCTCTAATCTTGTAGACACTCTGTTATATAAGATAATAGATGAGTAAACCAACCTTGACATCAATAATCAGGTACAAACATCACTTCACAACCTTTCACAAGAATTTTCACAGATCCATGACTTTCTCCTCTACTGCCTACAAATATCTGCTCTTTCCTCCACTACAACCCACATACATCCGCTCCTTGTTGACTAGTAACTTGCGGATACCTCAGAAACTAGGGTTACTCACATTTTCTACAAATCCAAGACTTTCACCTTCAACCTTCCTTCATAAACTTAGACTTGCTACCTCAGATTTGCAAATGAAAAGATAAACCATATCACCTATTCACTTAGAGATATTCAATAGAATGTGTGTGTGAATTGTACTTATGAAATATTCCTTGAGGGGAATTTATACTTTTTCTAAGTAACTTCTTTCCTCACTTTAGGGGTTTCTTGTTACAACCACCTAACCCTTTCGTTAATTGTCTTGTAACCAACTAAGGGGTTTGTAATCAATCTTTGGGGCTTCTAACTTCATGACCTTATAACTCCTCAACCGTGAGGAACCACATGACATATCACCTATCACCCGAAATGACAAAACAAGGACTATACATATATGATTGTGTTACCTACATTTACATTGTCCTTCATGTCCTTATTCCTTAAACAACTTCAGGCTTCATGACCACACCTTTGGGGGTTATTGTAGACTTCTTAAAAGCATTTTCCCATGAGGGCCATTCTTAGAGATACAAAATAATGAGACCACTTTGGATACCTCTCCAAATACAACTATCACATCTGTTGAAATCAATGACAACCACTTCATGTTGACATCAATGAAAACCAACTGTCCAACATCCTCATGTTGTGCATCGCCAAGAATAGTAGTTGGGTTGAGATAGGTTGTTGGATGAATGGGTCGACCAAAAACATCAAATGATGTATCTCTTCATAGATTTACAAAAATCAGTTAGTAGCAGTACGACTTGATAGTCAGGCAACTTGTGCACGGTGCCTTGAAGTGGAAACAATCAAGGTGCGAAGATGGTAGTGTTAGAAAAATAGGATCGCAAAGAAATAAAACAAAAAAGAATGTAGAAATAAAACACATACAATACACAATACAATGGAGACACAGATATACATGGTTCACCCAGTGTGGGCTATGTCCACCAGATAAATTTCCAAGTCCTTCCTTTTTATTATCCAACAAATGAAGGGATACAACCTACAACACACCTGCTGTAAATTCCTCTTCTTTCTCTCACAGTCTCCTCTCTCAGAATACAATATTCATAATGATGCATAATTGCAATACATTTCCCTCATAAAAGATGGTTTATTTCTAGGGGAAAAAACCCTAACATAACTTCTACCGTCAGATCTACGACCTTATAATGAACGGTCCAGATTTACTATGAAATTACAATATAAATTTACAAGGAAATTTTCCCTTCGGGGGTTTGCCCCCGAGGGCCCACTTTACCTTGGACCCCCCAGTCAGGGGTATGATCCCCCCATATATGGCAGGGAGCATAAGCCCCCCTGCAACTGCCTACATGGAGGGGTTTACAATATTCCTTGGTGTACAGTCTTCATGGGGTATAAACATTGTTGAAAACAAATACCTATGAAGCAAGAAGATAATCAAGCTCCACAAACAACAATCTCCCACTTGGAGACTGATCACAACAACTCCACTTATTTTGTACCTACTGGACTATACTCAACCTTGGACCTGGAAAATTTCTCATCTTCACCTTCATGCTTGAAGACCAACTGAAACTAAGCAGGAACTCAATTTCTTCCTGGTTACTCCCTTTGTTAACATGTCTACAGGATTCTAGCTAGTGTGTATCTTTTCCAACTTCAAATTTTCATCTTCCAAGATGGATCGTATGAAATGGTACCTGATTTGTATATGTAGTATTCGAATGGAAGGATAAGTTCTTTGCAAGATGAATGACACTCTCACTATCACTATACAACCTGTTATTCTCTTTCTTCTTTCCCAATTCCTCCATAAACCTCTGTAACCAAATGATCTATTTACTAGCCTTTGTAGAAGTAACATACTCTGCCTCTGTTGTTGAAAGTGCAACAACCTTTTGCAGTTTCGAAATCCATCTTACTAATGTTCCACCTATAGTAAAAACATACCTTGTGGTGCTCCTCCTACTATCTTTATCACATGCCATATCTGAATCAACATATCCATGTAGAACAATGTCTAAACCTCCAAAACATAATGCATGAGTATAAGTACCTCTCAAATACCTGAGAATCCACTTTAATACCTCCCAATGTTCTTTATCTAGATTGTTCATATACCTGTTCACAACTCCCACTGCATGTGCAAGATCTAGTCTTGTGCAAACCATCGCATACATCAAGCTGCCAATTGTTGATGAATAAGGAACCCTGGACATGTATTCTATCTCCTCCTATGTCTTGGGACACATTTCCTTAGTTAATTTAAAATGTTTGGACAAAGGTGTACTAACTGGTTTTGCATTCTGCATTCTAAACCTCTCCAACACCTTCTCTATGTACTCACCCTGAGACAATGTCAATTTGTTATTTTTCCTGCCTCTTGTTATTATTGTTGATATTGAGAGGGGGTTGAATCAATATCAAGTACAATTTACAAACCTTTTCAACTTATACTTAAACCAATCAATTATATCCAATAAGAAATGAACAACAGTATAAGAGTTACACTAATACACCACAATACATCATGCACAATATATGAGAAATAATCAATAGTTATTGTTCCAGGGAAGTAATGACTTCCAAAGGTAGCTAAAGCTTCCAAATGTAAAGGGAGGGATAAACTTCCAAGAGGAAGATACAATCCTCCAATATCAAGAGATATTTAAACTCTCCATCCTTTCCCCTTCCTTCCACCCAAGAATATATGAGAGATAATAAAACTTTACATTAAATCATGACCATCAACCAACCATCACATAGAACCTGATAATGATTCCTGAGACTTCTTCAATTTCTGAAATTCTTCAATTCTTGGAATAATATGATCCTTTAGATAATATTTCTCAATGTATTCTCTGAAACTTCTCATATTTTCACTCCTTGAATCCTCCCCAAAAAGAAGTTATAGAAAGAATGGTAGACTTTATTCAATTATGGTTTATTCAGGAGAGAGAACTTGTACAGAATGCCCCACGCTCAATATTTAACATCAGATTCTGAAACTCTCACACAAGAAACTAAATTCTGTAATATTTCCAATTAAATTGGTCCCACATCATTTGGATTCTCTATGAAGATGTTATGATTGTTTTACCCGGAACACCTGTTTATTGACTAGCTTCAAGATTGGTCAAAAACCCTATCTTCCACAGAGTGTATCTCCATAATTATAGCGAATCAAGAGCTGAAACTTTTACCATGGGTACCTTGATATGTCTTCTCAATACCATAGCAATTTCACCATCTAAAATGTTCTAGAAAAAAAAGTTATAGTGAAAATGGTAATATGACCTAAAAATAACATACCTTAGAACGCATCACCAAAAGACTTCATCCTCCCTTGAAATTCGGCCTTCTTTTCTTCTAATTTCCTCTAAAATTCGACTTGTATATCAAATGAATGTATAATTATATTTATTTATACCATTTATGTCACTTCCTTTTAACATTAGGGACGACCTGACTCTTTCTTGTTTTGTAATTTTTTTCTTTAATTATCTTTAGGGCCTACATGTACTTCCTTCTTCAATTCACTTTGTCATCTTCAAAAATTCATTTCTCCTCAACCATGAGGAACCACATGATGTGCTACATACCACTGGAAACAACATGATGTATAGTATCCATCCATGGGTGTTTTATCTACATTTTCATTTTCCTTCATGTCCAAATACCTTCATCAATCTTGTGGTCTAAAACCAATGACTAGGATTGACATCAATGAAAACAACCAATCTTCCAAAAATATCCCCCTTCGTCATTGATGGAAACACTCATGCTCCCCCTATCATCATGATCATCCCAATTTATCTCCCCCTTTGACATCAATGGAAAAGGGTAGGACTTCTCCCCCTGAGTTTAATGGCAAAAGGTAACCTTCTTCTTTGGGGTTGTTCCCCCTGAACATGTGGCACTCAATAATACTTCATCCTTATTTTTGGTCTTTGGGACTTTTTCTTCCTTGGAATCCTTTTGTGTGGATTTTTTCTTCTCTCTCTTCTTCATGTCTAGGATGTATATCTTGTTCAATCTTCTTGTTGCAGTTGCAACCAATATTCCTGAGTTATTTTCTATGATTTTACATTTTTGGGAGTCAAACGTAAGAGTGTATCCTTGATCATACATTTTACTAACACTGAGTAGATTATGCTTCAGATCTTCAAACAATAGGACTTTTCCTGCTTTTACATTTTCACTTCCAATCTTTACAGTTCCTTTTCCAAGTATTTTGGTAGATGAGTCATCTCCAAATGCAACATTTCCACCCTTTTTCTTCAAGCTGACAAATTTTATTTGATCTCCAGTCATATGAGATGAGCACCCACTGTGTATGAACCATTCATCTTTTTCTTTACATTCTTTAGTGACCAATGCTATTCAACAATTTTTTGTGTGTGTAATTTCTTTCCTTTTCCATGTTGTAGTTGGTATGAAGACATTTGGCATACGATTATATTCCTTCATTTCTCTGCAATCTAGTGCTTTGTGACCAAGATTATTGCACTTGTAAGATACAATATTTTGATCCATTAATGGGTAAAATGAATTATAATTTATGTTTATAGGTCTACGAACATTTCCATATCTACTACTTTCCCCATTCATGTAACTTGCATAGTTCTTCCTTTCATTTATTCTACAATTGATTGCCTTGTGTCCAAAATTTCCACAAGTATAACAATATCCAAGAAAGAAATTTTGATACCTCGGCATAAGTGATCTTCTTTGTGGTGTGGTCTGTCTAGGTTCACGATCTATTCTTCTGTAGTTTCCTTCATAATGATTTCTTTCATACCTGATGGGAGAGGATCTTCTTGATGTCTCATTCCTTCTGAATTCTAGTCTTCTATCTTGTTGTTCAACTTGTTCTGAAGTGTTGGTTTCATCATTTTCAAATTCCTTTTCTTTCTTTGTTGTCTTCAAACTGTCATTGCATCCTAGTCCTGTCTTGTCATTTGGAGATCTTTGAATGCTAAGGATCTCATCTAATTTTTCAGTGATTTTTTCGAACTTCTTCAACTTTTTTGTTGTCAATAGTAGCTCCCCTTTTGTGTGATCCAATTCTTCTTTCAATTTCTCATATTCTTCTAATTGTTCCTTCAAGCTATTAATGGTCTTTTCAAGCTTGTAATTCTCTTCTTCACAACTAATCAATTCACCTTTTAGTATTATGTTTGTGTTTCTAAGATTTCTATTTTCAGTTTCAACATGCTTCAACTTTTCAAGATTCTCATCTTCTTGTTCACTCTCTGCATTGTCTTTGTATCCCCAAAAGGAATCAAGGTTGGTTTCTTAATCTAAATCTTCTTCAAAAATGATTTCTTCTTCTTTAGAATTCTTGTGATTATCATCCTGGGTTTCTTGTGTTATGAAGAGGACTTCTCCTCCATCATTATCTTCTTCATCACTCTCATCTGAGAATATGTCATCATCCTTGGAGTAGAATCTCTTTTTATTGTTGAGACTTCTCTTTTTATAGTAGCAGTTTTCAACAATATGTCCTATTCTACCACAGTTAAAGCATTTGAGAAGAGACTTACCTTTGTATCTTCCACTTCCCTTCTGGAACCTTATTACGAAGTTTGATATTTCTTCATCAAGGTCGTTATCCTTGTCTTTTGTCTTCTTTATGGCTTTAAAGGTTTCTTCATTGTTTGGCTGGTAACTTTTTGTACTTGTTCTCATTTCATATGCTATAAGTGACCCATGTAATTCATTCATTGTCATTTTTGTCAAGTCCCTAGTTTCTTCAATGGAAGAGACCTTAGCATCATACTTCAAGAGAAGTGATCTCAACACTTTTTATACAACCAAGGATTCATTGAGCTCTTCACCTAATCCTCTGATAGCATTAACAACTTCATCAACTCTAAGAAAATATGTTGCAATATCTTCCTCTTCATTCATCTTCAAATTTTCAAATTCTACTCTATGTCGTTGAAGCTTGACCTATTTAACTTTTGGATCACCTTTGTATATACTCTTGAGTTTGTCCCATACCTCTTTAGCAGTGTTGCAGTCCATCACTTTGATAGCAATGGTTGGTGTCAATGCTGCTAGAATAACATGTATGGATTTTGAATTACAACTCATAAGCTTCTTCTCATTTGGATCGGTTGGAGCATTATTTGGGATTACATAGCCATTTACAACTGAGTACCAAATATCTACTCCCAAAGACGTTAGGTAAGTTTTCACTCTATCACTCCAGTATGCATAATTTCATCCTTAAAATTTTTGAATCCCATTTGAAATGTTCTCATGGTCATCCATCTCTGCTCAGGATTTTCCTTCCAGTGGTTAAACTGTTCTAAAGGCAACTTGCTCTGATACCAATTGTTGATACTGAGAGGGGGGTGAATCAGTATCAAATACAATTTATAAACCTTTTCAACTTATACTTAAACCATTCAATTATATCCAATGAGCAATGAACAATAGTATAAGAGTTACACTCATACACCACAATACACCATGCACAATATATGAGAAATAATCAATAGTTATTGTTCAAGAGAAGTAATGACTTCCAAAGGTAGCTACAGCTTCCAAATGTAAAGGGAGGGATAAATCTCCAAGTGGAAGATACAATCCTCCAATATCAAGAGAGAGTTAAACACTCCATCCTTGCCCCTTCCTTGCAACCAAGAATATATGAGAGATAATAAAACTTTACATTAAATCATGACCATCAACCAACCATCACATAGAACCTGATAATGATTCTTGATACTTCTTCAATTTCTGAAATTATTCAATTCTTGGAATACTTCGATCCTGTAGATAATATTTCTCAATTTATTCTCTGAAACTTATCAGAGTTTCACTCCTTGAATCCTCCCCAAAAAGAAGTTATAGAAAGAATAGTCGACTTTATTCAATTATGGTTTATTCGGGAGAGAGAACTTGTACAAAATGACCCACGCTCAATATTTAACATCAGATTCTGAAACTTGTACACAAGAAACTAAAGTCCGTATGATTTCCAATGAAATTTTTTCCATGTCAATTGGATTCTCTATGAAGAAGTTTTTATTGTTTTACCCGGAACACCTATTTATTGACTAGCTTCAGGACTGGTCAAAAACCCTATCTTCCACAGAGTGTATATCCATAATTATATCGAATAAAGAGATGAAAATTTTACCACAGGTACCTTGATATGTCTTCTCAATACCATATCAATTTCACCATCTGAATTGTTCTAGAAAAAAATTTATAGTGAAAATGGTAAGATCACCTGAAAATAACATACCTTAGAACACATCACCAAAAAACTTCATCCTCCCTTGAAATTTGGCCTTCTTTTCTTCTGATTTCCTCTTAAATTCGACTTGTATATAAAATGAATGTATAATGATATTTATTTATACCATTTATGTCACTTCCTTTTAACATTAGGTTCGACTTGACACTTTCTTATTTTGTAATTATTTTCTTTAATGATCTTCAGGGCCTACATGTACTTCCTTCTTCAATTCACTTTGTCATCTTCAAAAATTATTTCTCCTCAACCATGAGGAACCACGTGACGTGCCACATACCACTGGAAACAACATGATGTATACTATCCATCCATGGGTATTTTATCTACATGTGCATTGTCCTTCATGTTCAAATACCTTCATCAATATTGCAGTCCAAAACCAATGACTAGGGTTGACATCAATGACAACAACCAATCTTCCAACAATTATCGTACCAAGGATTTTCTTTGCAGCACCCAAATCCTTCATAAAAAATGAATTAGATAATTTATTCTTGATCACATTTATATCCTGCATATTAGACCCTGCAACAAGCATGTCATCTACATACAATATCAACATAATATAAATTCCAGTTTCTACCCTTTTAAAATAAACACAATGACCAGAATGAAATCTACTATAACCTTGTTCTATCATAAACCTTTTAAACTTCAAATTCCACTTCCTTGGAGCTTGCTTTAGGCCATGCAATATCTTCTTCAACCTGCACACCAAATTTTCCTTCCCTTTGACCTCATACCCCTTTGGTTGTTGTATATAAATCTCTTCCTCCAAATCCCCATGGAGAAAAGTTGTTTTTACATCTAACTGTTCAAGATGCAAATCTTCTACTGCTACAAGACTTAAAATAGTCCTAATTGAATTCATTTTAACAATAGGAAAAAATATTTCAGCAAAATATATACCTTTCTTTTGTGAAAACCCCTTTACAACAAGTCTAGATTTGTAACGCTTTTTTCCTCCATATTCTTCCTCAACATGTAAACCCATTTATTTTGCAATTCTCTTTTTTCTACAAGAAACTAAACCAAGTCCTAAGTTTAGTTATTTACCAAATAATCCATTTCCTCTTTCATGCCTTTCTCCCACTTCTTTTTAGTGTCTACCAGCATTGCATCTTCATAACATTTTGGTTCACCAGAATCAGCCAACAATAAATAATACAATGAAGGAGAGTATCATTCAGAGATTCTACTTAACTTGGTAGATATTCTAACAACACTTGCAGGAGTTTGAGGTACCTGCTACTCCTGTTTTTGTAAATTTTTATTTTCTCATACCTTTGGAATTTCTTTTTCAGTGATCTCATCAAGCACTGTGTATTCTGGTTTTTCTTTTTCCTGTTTCTTTCCTTGCAGTTGATCTTTGTACATGACCTTCTCATTGAATATGACATCTCTACTTCTAATAATTTTGTGGTTTTCATAATCCCATAAGCGATAACCAAAATCATTAACACCGTATCCAATAAATATACACGTCTTTGATTTTTCTTCAAGCTTTGTTCTATTTTCTTTATCAATATGGACAAATGTTTCACAACCGAAAGTATTCAAAAAAGAATAGTTTACCTTATTACCTATCCATGCCTCCTCTGGAATTCCACCATCAAAAGAGCTTGAAGGTCCTCTGTTTATTAAGTAAACAATAATATCTACAACATCTTCCCAAAAATGTAAGGGAAACCCAACATGCAATCTCATACTCCTTGCATGATCCATGATTGTCCTATTCATCCTTTCTGACAAACCATTTTCTTTTGGTGTTCCTGGAATTGTCTTCCCTCTACGAATCCCATGGTATGAACAGTAATCATCAAACTCATTGCTGCAATATTCACCTTCATTGTCTGATCTAAGACACTTCAACCTTTTTCATGTCTCATTCTCAACCAAAGCTTTCCATTTCTTAAAAGTATCAAAAACATCAGATTTTTGTCGAATGCAATAAACCCAATTTTTTTCTAGTTGCATCATCAATAAAAGTAACATAATAATGAGATCCACCAAGAGATGATACCTGATTTAGTATGCATACATCTATATTTACAATCTCTAACCTTTCACTCTTATTTTCTTTTCCTACTCTGAGAAATATGACTCTCTTCTGCTTTCCATAAACAAAATGCTCACAGAAATCCAAATCAATTTGTTTAAAATATAAAAAAAATATTTCTTTTGTGAAGTATTTGCATCCCCTTCTCACTCATGTGTCCAAGCTTATGATTCCACAATTTTGTATCCACTCATGTAGAAGCTAAAGAGATAGAAGAATCAATATTACCAGTACATAAATACAATGTACCTACCTTCTCTCCTTTTTCTATCACCAGTGATCCTTTAGTGAACTTCCATGCATTATATGTAAATATAGATATACAACCTTCACTTGCCAACTACCCTGTTGAAATTATATTTTTCCTTAGATATGGAATATGTCTTACCTCTTTCAATAACCATTTGTTTCCATTCCTTTTCTTTATTTTTACCTTTCCCATTACAACAATTTTACATGGTGCATCATCACCCAAATGAACCTGTCCAAAATCACCTTGAACATAATCTAGAAAAAATTTCCTATGGGGTGTGGCATGAAATGAAGTACCTGAATATACTACCCAAGACTCTAAAATATTATCTATAGAAAGAATCAAAGCATCTTGTAACACATCACCTGTTACATTTGCTTCCTGATTTTTCTCCTGCTATCCATCTCTTTGTTTCTTTAGAGCTCTGAAGTCTTTCTTCAAATGTTGTTTCTTCCCACAATTCCAACTCTCTATATTTCCTAGTCTGGATTTGGATCTTCCCTTCCTATAATTATTGTGGTTACCTAAGCCCTTTCCTCTATCCTTTTTTCTTCCCATGTTCTCCATGTTTAATGCATTACCTAATGTCTCACCTATGATTTTCGTCGCATTTCCTTGCTAAATATAACAACAACAACATCATGAAATTTTAAAGCATTTGAACTAGAGACAGAGTTACTTACAACCATGACCAAGTCATTCCGAATTTCTGTAAATGAGCACAATATTAGAAGAGCCCTAAACTCATCATCAAGGTCCACTTTTACAGAACTTAGCTAATTAGTAACTATATTAAATTCATTTAAATGATCTGCGACAGACCCACCTTATGGCATCTTCATATTAAGTAATATCTTCATTAGAAATACCTTATTGTACATCAAGGGTTTTTCATACAGTTTAGCTAATGTGTCCATCAACTCCTTTTTTGTCTTTTCGTTCAAAATATTGAAAGCCACCAATGTTTCCAAGCTCAATTGTATCATTCCTACTTCCTTTTTGTCAATAACCTTTGAGTATTCTTCCTTCATGGTCGTTTACTTCTTTGCTATTCCACCAAATGGTAGGAATGGATCCTTCTGATATAAATAATATTCCATCTGCATCTTCCATAACTAGTAGTTTTGTCCGTTAAATTTCTCGACCCTAAAATTTCCATCTTCCGCCATTTCTCCCACTCGAACTAGGAACCCTCTTTTTCTGTGAGTAACCTTTCGCTCTGATAATAGTTGTTAGAAAAATAGGATCGCAGAGCTATACAATAAAAAAAATGTGAAAATAAAACACATAAGATACACAATACAATAGAGACATAGATATACATGGTTCACCCAGTGTGGGCTACGTCCACTAGAGAAATTTCCAGTTCCTTCCTTTTATTATCTAACAAATGAAGGGATACAACCTACAACACACCCGTTGTAACTTCCTCTTATTTCTCTCACAATATCCTCTCTCAGAATACAATATTCACAATTATGCATAGTTGCAATACCTTTCCCTCATTAAAGAGGGTTTCCTTCTAGGGAAAAAAACCCTAACATAACTTCTACCGTCAGATCTGTGATCGTATAATGAACGCTCCAAATTTACTATCAAATTATAATATACATTTACAAGGAAAATTTTCCTTTGGGGGCTTCACCCCCTAACCCCCGTTGGGGGCCCACTTGCCACCAGACCTCGAAGGGGGGGAAATACCCCCCTGCAACCCCCCCTAAGTGGAGGGGTGTATAATATTCCAGGTTGTACAATATTCATGTGGTATAAACATGACTAAAAACAAAGACTTATGAAACTTGAAGATAACCAGGCCCCACAACCAACAGATAAGACATTGGAGATGACTTCGTCTAGTTGCATGCAACGTTTGGGACACCTTAATTTGGTGAATATGCAAAGATCTTGGGGTGACCTACTTGGACGATTCCTATTAAGGATTTAGGAATATTTGGATGCATCGATGGTGGTGGCTTGAGGAATCTTCCTACATATTTGATGAGGCGCATTGGATAGGTCATTGTAGTGAAGTAGGTAGTGAATTATATATGTGCTAAGGTTTTTAGAGGATGGGAGATATGCCTTGGTGTTTGGTTCCATATCCATATTTGTTTATTCATTTGATGACTTTACAATCACAATGACAATGCCAGATTTTGGATGCTTGCAATAGGTGCAAGGAATTTTTGTTCCAGGAGATGGATGGAGTTAGTAGAGAAATCAACCAAGAATTGTTGGTAGTCAACCTGAATGGGTAGAACGCAAACAAAGTGACTTGGGTGGTGTTCACTCACCTTTGGTATGTTACATTGGATGAGGTAGAGCACACCTTGGTGACTTGCAGATGATTCTGCATTACTAAGAGATTCATGAGGGTCATTGGTTGAGCTTGGCAGAGTATTGGTTTGAACATGCCTAAGGCATTGAAGTTCTTTGAGTTGAATTATTCTGCTTGGAGCACTTTGGAAAATTTGTTGGACATTTGAGGATTGTGAGTGTGTTTTCCACACTCAGTGAAAATGTTGAGTTTTGGAGAGGTGACTTGAAAAAAGGAGGCGAGTTGAGGACTTTCCTTCATTTAGAGGATTATCCAAACAGGCAGACTAAAACATGAAGAGATTACTTGGACATGAGTATTTATCTTGATTTGGGTAGCACAGTTGAGGGTGAAGCCTAACCAATCCAAGGCATGGAGAGGCAGATGCAAAAACATGGTCAGGTGATGAAGTAATGATGTAAAGGTAGTATGGATGTGTATTTATTGGTGCAAAGATTGGCTAACTATGCCATGAGGTGGATAGTTGAGTCAAGTTTCCACAGACGATTTTTTTTTTGGGTGAATCCATAGTACAACAAGGTGAGGGAGACCTTACCTTGGTAAGAGATTGTTGTGAAAATGGTTTGAATTGCGGAAGGAAGTCAAAGTATGTATGAAGTGGTAGGTTCACACTGCAACACTTAGATATTGTGGATGATCTTCTTAACGAAGATCAGACAATGGAAGAAATAGTAAAGCGAGGGTGGACACTTTCCTTAGTCTTTGGAGTTGGATGGAGTGACACAGATCCAACAAAAAATACTAAGTTCTGGCATGATGAAGTGCATTCTTATGAGTTGGGTATGACAATTAGACTAGCTACCCAATTAGTCCAAGGCATGGGGGATTTAGTGTGTAGAGACATGACATATTTGGTTGAAGTATTGGAACAACAACAAGATCATAGGAGTTCAACATAGGAAAATTTTTGAAGTGAAGTGGGAGGTATTCAGTTGTAGTAGGAAACCATAATAACAGTGGAACCAAATAACAAAAAGGAACCAACATCGTTGCATATTGTGCAGAGTTGGGGGCAATACAATTTAGTTTGTGGAAACTTGGGTTTTCCACTTTGGTAGTATTTGGGGTTTTCAGTTGGCACGAAACTTGGTGTTTCCAATAGACTTTGTTGCGACAGGAAAACAAGTTTGGGCATAGACTTGGAGATTGCAAATTTGGTGGATGTTATCAGGGATGAAAATGACTTGAGGTGGGGGAGGATGTAAGGTATTCGTCCATAAGGGTGTGGATACCCTCACCCAAGTCCTCAAGGAGACAAAACTTGGGGTTGTTCTGACACCCAAGTATTGTAGTAGTTGGGAAAGTTGGCACCTTGGGAATGAAAACACATTAAGGGGATTTTCCAAGTATGAGGTAACTAAGAGATTGGGACATGTTGTCATGACGATCACACCAAGCATGGGGCACATTGGCCCCAAGGGGCACTATGGTTGATGAGAGAATGGGTTTGTTTGGGTGACTAGGTTCATGAAGGGGAGCAACAATCTGTTTTGGTGGCTAGGTCCATGAAGGGGCATGATGATTCATTTAGACACATGGGTTCCTGAAGGGGTGTGAAAAACCCTCAAAGGACGTGATGTTTTTTTATGGTGACCTTTGAAGTCCCTATAAGAGAAAAGAAGTGCACAACCAAGGAAATCATATTTTAAGAACAAAGAGAGTAATATCAACTCTGTGATTTTGAGGAAGACTTAGAAAAAGAGGGGAAAGCTCCCTCAAGGAGCCAAGTTTCTCCACATGGGAGGAATTGTGTTTCCTTGAGGTGACTCAGTGGACATAGTTGGGGAGAACTTATTTTTAGCTGAGTTTTGGGGATATCTTTTTGTATGTCTAAGGATGCATGCTAAGAGATCGAACTGAAGGTCTGTGTGAAGTCTTGTGATAGAGAAGAGACGACGAGTTTGTGGTGGATGCACATTTGGGTGATTTGCAAAAGTTACAAAATATGTTATGATGGACGAGTCTCAGGGTGATGAATTTGTGTATGAGTGTCTCGGTGAGATGAGGTGAGTCATGTGACTCTGCCAAGTTGTAAATCAAGTGGATAGTGCTAATATTGTAACAATTTTGCAACAATAAGACTTAGTTTGGTGTAAACCATGGTTTATGCCACCTGCACTATATATGTGTTTTTGTTGTTTGTTTCACAAGTGTTCTCTTCATTTCATGGATGCATGATTATATATGAATAAGTGTTAAGTTGTTAACAACTATGTTAGTATACAAGACTTACATTAGAGTAGGAGTGTGACTCTTCAATAGCCTAGAACAATGTATGGGTATGCTCTAGGTGAAGAGGCATAGTTCAAATGAAGTATCATTGGTGTTGCCAAGCATCCAAGTGAGAAACTTTGCGGTGCTACATGCCCTCAAGAGATGGATGATCATAATATTCAGCTAGGAACACTATGGGGATGTGACAATATTGAACTAAGGTTTCCTATGTATTGGGTTAAATAACTTCAGGTACCTTATTAAAAGCTTCATAAATATGAGGTTAAAATCATTTATATTTTCACCTTCCTTGAAATACAAACTATTGAACTTCTTCATATGATCAATGAGATTCTCCATGCTACCAAAAATGGATTTAAACCAATAAATTAGCTCCAACCAAGCGGAAATGTTTTGTCTGGGAGACGAAAGAATTTAGTGGTAGACTGTGATGAACCAATACTCAAAATATCATAAAATAACAAAAGTACACACTATGTACAAAATGTCAACATGGAGCACAGCTCCAAGATAGATAAGTTACACAATAACTCCTTAAAGAATAGGGGAACCCCCTCCAAATAACCAAATACCATTCATACTTCACAATTCCCCTCTCCATAATGAATACATGATCTCTTATATATAGTTATTCACACTGTCACATGAGGCCCTTTTATCACTAGGCCGACCCTATTACATATGTATTTACACATTACATGTACATTTAGGCCCATATATGCCCCCACTTCGGGTCATATCATATACATTTAGCCATATATATTCCCCCCTTGGGTCATAACATAGTATCCTCCTTCAAAAAACTTTGTCCTCAAAGCTTTGCATTTAAAGGCTTCACATGTGATGAAACCAAGTAATATGATTTCCTTATGTTCTTGCTTTCTTCATTCCATTGTTGATGATCTGTCCATCCAAAATCAATTCTTTTTGGTCTTAATCCTTGGTGTCTAGTTGTTGCATAATTTTCTTTCCTTTGATTCCATGTATTTTTGTTGAATCTTCCCCAATTTGTAGTGGTTGTTGGTCTCTTATAATAGATTTTTGAAGAGTATTTTGGTGATGCCTTGTTCCATGAATATTGACACGTATTCCATCTTCTTCCTTTATAATGTTGATATTGTCTTTCTTGTCTTCCTTGAAATGTTTCTTGGTAATGAGGGTGTCGATATGCTTTCACATTTGTTGGTCTTCCTTCACTCTGCACTTGCATTTCATCTATCTTCTTTTCAACAACAATGAAATCCTTTGTCATCTTGTTTGGTATTTGATTACTATAGCCTTCGATATAATATCATCATATTTGTCATGTACATCTTCTAGATGGAGTTTAACTTCTCCAAGTATCTTCCATTGACCTTCTTGAATCTTGTATTCTTTCTCATTTTGAAGTTGCAATGTGATCCCATCTAACAAATTTTGATGTCCTTCTTCAATTCTGGCTTGGATTTTACCTCATCATTATTTAAGGATTCCTCAACCTTCATGCAAATTTCATCTTCCAGTATTTTGGTAGATTATTCATCCAAGATCCTTCTTTCTTCTTGATTTTTACAATTATTCTTTTCTTCTTTCAATATCTTGACCTCATCCAATATTTTTTTATTATGGTTTCATAATCTACATATCTCTTCATCTTTCTTTTTCAAATCTTCCCTTGACTCATCATTTTCCCACATTGATTTACTATTCTTTTCTTTCTTTAAGTTCTTAACCTCCTTAATGAGCGATTCATTAAGGGATCGTATCTTATATAGATCCCCACCCTTCTTCTTAATATATTCCTTTGCTTCTTTTAATTCATCCTGAATTCTATACAATTCCTCCATTTTTGTATCCCTAATCCATTTATCTGAGAAGAGTTTTTCAAATTCTTTCCTTGTGTAGTGCCATGTAGTATTTTGATCAACACTCACCCACCACTTCCAAGATTCATCAAAAAAATAATTTCTCACCTTTGAAGGAGTCATATTATATTCTTTTACCAACCTCATACATTTCATAAGATTGATTTCATCTTTATCTTTATCTCCTGTAAATTTAGTATTTCTATTGATTCTTAATCGAGGTCTAATCCCAACCCTGAAATAACAACCTCAATATACTAAGGATAAAGATCTTAAATAGTTGTAATTCAGTGTGGGTTATGAAGTCTACCCCCTACTTCGAGCGAGGTTAGATGATTAAGAGGCCTCTTCATATCCAAGGGAAAAATTAGAAATGTTGGGAAAGTCGCCTGACTCCTTCGTGGAATAATATAAGAGGTCAAAAAGAGGAATTATAACTTCTTCATCATGAGAAATCATATGAATGGGTGGTGGAAATATGAGGTTGGGGAGATTGTTTCTCTAAGGAGGATACCTCATAAAAGGGGGAGAATGTGCATGCCCTACACGAACAATGTTTTCACATTGATCCCAATACGCTCTTCTATGTGTTATATTTCCAATTGATTTTTAATTAACTCAATCATACATTCCAATCAAAAGTTATGATAGTTTTAAGTGAACATACCTTTGAAACCCTGATTTGGAGTTTGTCCTCCTGGCTGACCTTACTTATGATATATCTCTACAATTTCAACCCTTCTCAGTATGAAATTGAGACCTGTAGTACTCTTCAATTGCTTCTCTACAATTCCACGGGTCTGACCAAAATTGGATGTGCCAAGTGGAAGTTATGGTAACTTCCCCACACCTTGCTGATTTTTATCCTTTATAGGAGATCGCACTTGTATAGCATGTCCTGTGAAAAATAATTGATATAAATTATGAAACTTGTACAAAAAATACTATAGACTGTCCATGGTCCAATTCGATTAGTTTCACTCAATTTAGATACTCTGGGAAGATGTTATGACTGTTTTACTCACAACACCTATTTGAGATGAGTCAATAGGATTAGTCAAATAACCTATCTTCCACATAGTGTATCTCTAAAATTACAATGAACCATAAGATGCAATTTGTACCACAGGCACTCTGATAAGTATTATAAATATTCTCTAGGTTTCTCCCTATGAAAATTCTTCAAGAAAAATTTATAGTGAAAATGAAAAAATGACTATATTGAGGATAAAAACCCTAGGATTGGTGCTCTGATACCAAATGTAATGAACAAATACTCAAAATATCATAAAATAACAGAAATACACACCATGTATAGAATGTCAACATGGATCACAAATCCAAGATAGATAAGTTACACAATAACTCCTTAAATAATAGGGGAACCCCCTCCAAATAACCAAATACCATTCATACTTCACAATTACCCTCTCCATAATGAATACATGATCTCTTATATATAGTTGTTCACACTTGCACATGAAGCCCATTTATCACTAGGTCGACCCTATTACATATGTATTTACACATTACATGTACATTTAGGCCCATATATGCACCCCCTTGGGGTCATATCATATACATTTAGCCATATATATGCCCCCCTTGGGTCATAACATAGATCTTCCTTCCAAAGAGTTAAAAACTAGCCTAATACAAATGTCATTCTCATGGGAATCAATAGCATTGTAGGCATTAGAAAATGAAACCAAATGATCATTGGTAGAAGTCACCCCATTTCCTGAGAATTTGGGAAAATGATCTTTAAACTTGGATAAAGGATCAATAGCTAGTGCAATGTTTAGAGGAGATGGCACATTCTAGGGAGTGACATTGATGTCTACCTAATACTAAAAAATTCCTAGCTTCTTGATCACGTTTTTGTTATTTTTAGGAACATGCATCGAATTAAATTGACTAAACACGTTTCCTATTGTAGTGGAACCAAAAGATGAAGTCCTAGATCTAGAAATTGAACTACTATGTGAGATGGAGGAAGTCAAATCGAAATGGGATAGGTTGATCTAAGGAATATATATTTTTTCTCCGAAGGAATGGGATGCTAATTTTTCAAAATGATTGAGAAGTTTCCTATTTGATTAATTTCTGATAAAGCCTTGAACTTAGGGGATTTCCCTTGAATTCTTCGGGATCTACAAGGAGAAATGAACATACACAACATGTAAATCCTTAAATAACTAGGAATATCCATTTCCCCAGTGTGGTCACAATTTATATTGATGCTCGAAGTGAATAAAAAGAAAGAATACACAAATCATCATGGTATAGGGTTGTCAAGGGGAAAGTGGAGATGGTAGCCCAAATTAATTTAATCCCTGAACTAATTGACTACATAGTTAGTTTCCTTGGTCAATTTGATTCAGTGTACTAGTTCCCCATAATGATACTAATCCCCTAATTGTTGTATGTTATTGTTTTTGTGATATTCCTTAGAATAGTGATAGTTCCTATTGGTGAGCTTAAAATAATGCAAATCTAATCTTACAAATGATGCAAATAGATTAAACAAATAATCCTAAGTTAATCAATGGAACAAGAACTACCAAAAGAAAATTGTCAAAGGGATACAAATCAACTATAAATAAAGGAAAATTCTACATACAACCCAACTGAAAATGAAACTATGTACAAGCTACAAACATACTATGATAGCTATCAGCCATTGCTATGCTAAAAATTCAAAATTAGTGTGTATTATGATTAAGGAATGTGTAGTAGATTACATGTGTTAGGTAGTCTCTATGATCCATATAAACAATGCAAGTGAATAGTAATTATAAAAAGAAATGAAGAAATTAAATCAACCACAAATGTATAAAAAGAAACATGAAACTAGGTAATGTACAAGAGAAAGAAATGAATGCATAACAACCCAAAATTTTTATTGTTGAAATGTATATACAGCTAGGTAACCCCAATAATGTTAGCAAAGAGTTAAACTTCTTGTGAACAAGATGTTTCTAAGGCAATGTGTTGCTCACAACATATCAAAACCTAGGTTGAGTGAAGCCCCTAACAATGTCAAAGTATTGCTAATCCCACACTTAATTTGTCTAAAAGGAATCTGCATTCATGATAGAATTATTCACCTTGGATAATTGCAAGTAAATACAACCATGATGCATATAAACCAAATGTTACCCCCTAAGGGAAGCAATTCAAATTTCACCCTTAATGTTAGATTGTGAGATGTAACATTCCTACTATTTCTATCACTATCATGCTATGAAAGGGCTAAGAGAATGAAATTTTAATAAAGTAAAAGTAGAATAGAAGTTATAAATGCTCACTCTTTACCCCCCTTCAACATGTCTGCTTCCTTAATTTTATAAAGGATTAGGAGGGCAAGTGAAACATCACCAATGTCCCAACAGTTGAGTGGTTGACCAGTTACAAGAGAAATATGCAGTGTCTGATTATAACCCACATGGAGAAGATATGGATGCACTAAACATAGAGATAGGGTACAACAACTGTGTAATAACCTCTCTTAGTACCACATTCTATTTATAATATTGCACATTTTAATTGTAATATGTATTATGTTTTTATTAATGCTTCGTTTATTATATATATGACACCGCCCTTTGTTCGCATTTTTACAGGTGCATTTATTCCCATCTTTGTGAACATACAGACATCATTTTCGCATTGAGTATGGTAATGAAGGCCACATCACACAAGATTGTGGAGTGGAGGTTGAGTTCGACCAATCTAGTCATGCTAACCACCATGATAAAAATTGATATTGGAAAGGTACAATATATCATGCAAGTGGACTTCTCATCGTTTCAATGTGTTATTTTTTGTTGCAAGTGGTGGGCTAAATGTAAAGGGATATCATGATACTGGGATAATATTTATTAACTCTAAAACAATGTGGATTGAAAGTAAGGAGCCTTATGTTTTCCCAAATCATTCCAACCACATGTTGTTTTTACCTAGATGTGTTGGATGGGGATTGGTGGTTCATACTGAGACATGATCCGAGATCTAAACATCTTTTTGAGCACAAAAATGTTACAATGCCAATAAAGGAAGATAATCATGGTGATGGCAACGGACATTGATTTCATGTAAATGGTTTGTTTGGACATTTATATTGTATATGTGTCATTTTATTATGGATATCTATAATGGAAAATTATGTTTTTATTTTCCTTCATTTTATAATTATGTTGGATATGAAAATTTGACAACCATTTACAACCACCATATTGAAAATACATTAAATAGACGTACACGCATAAGATTTGGTTTTGATATATTTTCATTGTCATATTTATTGTTTATTATAAAAAATTTATGTTGTATTGTATTAAAATGTTTTTATGTTAACATTTGAAGTACTAAGCATTAATTGAGATATCACAAAGTTGGTGGTGTACAATAGTAAATAATTATTTTAAATTATATTTTATTTCATGAAAAATGTATATATTAAAAAATATCCAAACCTCAAAATTTGTATTGTTTGAGAAAATCAAAATTCAAATAAATATATACTTACTTTGATGGAACTTCTAAGGACAATTCCAACAAAATAGCTTTGTGCAACATCTACACAATAGTTGTGGTGTACCTTGCATTACCAACTTTGATGGCATTTCTCACCTCAACTAGTGCAACTATCATGGCCTTCACCTATTCCACTCCATCTATTATTTTTATAATTATATAAACTTATATTAATAATTATTTTCGCATTCTCCTTAAAATAAGTGTCAATATAGGAAGGACATGGAAATTATAAAAGAGCCCTTTTCTAGAGCCTAGTCCGAAATTATAAATGAGTTTTACTAATTCTTAAAATTACTAATTATAAAATGTTGGGTTATATTATTTTTTAATAAAAGATTCATAAAGTTTGTATTAGAGTAAAACATTATGAAACCATTTCATCGAAACTGTATAGATCAAAATGTATCATTATTCTCTATATTTATTATTTTAAATTTAATTGAATAAATTGCATATATTATAATAGTTGTATAATATAAATTAATAAAATCTTTGGAAAATTTAAATATTAATAAATTATAATCATTGTTATTTTAGTAAACAATTATATTATAACTGTCTTGTAATCTTCGAATAATAAAAACTAAAAAAATAACGATATTATTACATCATCAACATTATTATTAGTGAATAATTATGTTATAATGTTATCATTATAATATATGAAAAAGACATAAATATTCAAATCAAAATCATTTCTCATCATATTTAAGTATTTTTGTTTCTAAACACGTTTAATCAACATATTATATCTTGTTGGACAACAAACAATTCACCTTGAACAACAATTAAACATTATATGGCATTAATGGTTATAACGTTTTGCAATCACAATCCAAATTAAATGCATTCATAAAAATAAAGTTTAACATTATATGGAAACTATAAATTTAAATGAGTGATACATATCAAATTTCACTTAAAAGTAGAGATATCATTAACAATGTTCGTCATTAGCATACTCATATTACATTTTATAAATCAAACAAAAAAAACAACCAAAACATTATATGAAAAACATAATATGTACATGAGTGATATACATATACATGTAAAACATACATCTCAACAAAACATGCAATAAACATGCCATATATAGATCTCCAATGAAACATTAAACAATCAATATAAATGTCAATCAGTACCACTTCTAGCTAGGTCCACCACTAGAGCTAGGTGCATCAATGTTTATGCTACCAAAGGTAGAGCCTCTATCAAGAACAATTATGTCATAAAAAAATCTCGGCATAAGTGCACTATGAAGTGTCTTTATATCAATATCATGAAGAAGTGCATAAAAAACACCCAACATGATCATAGTTTCCAAATCATTAGAAGCTTGTGACACATGCGAAGGAAGAGGAGAAAGAGGGGGATCAGTGGATGATGACACATGTGGACTAGGAGAAATACAATGATCGGCGGATGGTGGCACAAGCAGAGGAAGAGAGGGAGGAGGAAGATTAGATGTTGATACAGGTTCAGACACATGTGGATAGAAACATGAGGAGGAGGAGGAGGAGGATATGTGGATGGACGATCGGTAGATGTTGAAACTGAATCATGTGGAGGAGAATCAATATGAGTAGGAGAACCATGTGGTGGAGTAGAGGATGTGGATGGATCTGTTGATGAGCTAGATGTAGTGTGATCATGAGCACCAGCCCTCAACGTATCAATGAGTTTGATTGCACCAACAATATGACTCATCAACATCATCATGTCACAAGGAAAATGCCTCCATGTAGTAGAGAACACCTCTACCCATAATATGTCTCTATGGGGTACAGGTACCACTCCGTGACTAGTCATGACATGACATAGCTCATCCACCACCTCTAGCCAGACTCTTGAATATGGCCTGCATGCAATGTGGGGTCTTTGTACTACTAAAGAATTCTCCTTTTCCTCCTCCATCACCTCATCCTCATGTTGGGGAGGTGCATCCCCAACACATGTGCCAATATCTGCAAAAAAATAGATAATAATTATAAGATAATAGAAAAAAAATGTTACAATAAATCACATGTGCATTAAATAAGACATAAAAATATGCAAATATATTGATTAAACATATTGATAATATTATCTCTCTCATTTGGTGGATCCTCTACTGTAAATCGAATGTTTGGACATTCTCTCCAATATATCACTACATATGAGTACTCTAGAATATTGAGGACATTATCTTCCTCGCTATACAATGAATCAATTACCACCCTTCCCACTGGAGTAATGAGAAACTCGGACAAGACCCTCTTGGGCATCAACTTCCCCCACATGCACATACACTCATCAAACATAGGCCTAGTGGGAAAGAGGGGTACCACTGGCTGAGTGGAATGAACCCTCTCACAAAATAGTTTATACAACCCAACCACAAATGGGAAGAATCTCGTCCTGGAAAAAAACGAGTGACAATGATCTATTGCACAAAAAAATTGTCTCAAAAAAACATCCACCCACTTAATCAAACGAGGATACCACAATAAACTATCTGCATAATACAACATAGGGAAACTAATGCCCTTCCCATTGAGCTATATTGTGACAGTGATGAGAACATATAACACAAGCACCTAATGCCCTCTCTCTCAAATGCACCTATTTGTAGCTAACCACCTTTTACTTGGAACTTCAAAGCCAAAGGAATATCCATATTGACATATCTCTGTGCATATGTTATCTAGGTATCTTATGCATCATCGGGTAGTAGCACAGGGAAATGGGGAAAATATACCCCCATCCTATAAAACCCAGTGATGAAATAGAAATCCTCCTCTGGGGGATGATACCACATATTGGGACCAACCCTGAACACTTGTCTTGCATGATCCCATTGATGGATCAACTGTTGTAACAATGCAGAGTTCCTCCTAAGGGATCTACCCTCATGATAGAAATTCATAAGGTCAATATCGATCAAAAGGTCATGTGTATGTTGTGAAATAGGATAAGGGTAAACCTCCCTATCCCTCTTTGTGGCCTCCCACTCAAGCACAAAAGCATACGTCTCAACCTATCACTGCCCTGCCTCCTCCTACTCTTGTTGTTTCCATATTTGATTCTCATACAAATATTGTTAGGCACATATATACAGATCAAATAAATCGAAATTATAAAACAAATACATATATAAATGACGTGTATTTAAAAAAATCCAAAATTAAATTTTTTTGGAAAATAAATCGGTGTGCCTACAATAGTTCATACACCCCACGGTTGGTGTTCTATCTCAAAATAACAACACCACTAAGCAGTGCATCCCATAGGATTATATGTTGATACAAATTTTATGAGCAGAACAAAATGAATATAGATTATTATTAAAAGATGCTTAACACAAAATAACAGAGATACATTAAAACTTGTTTCTATTCAATAAGGAAATAAGATGAAACTGTAAAATGCAGCGGAAAATAAGATTATTGGAATGGTGGCGGATTATCTCTGAGAAGAGATGTGATGACTGCGCTCATTCACAAGAAGATGAGTACAATGAGGTTCTGAAGGTCTTTTTACAATAAACATGAATGCCAAAACCCTATAGATCCAAAAACCTAACCCTAGGAGATGAAGCGCCAAAAGTCATGTGGGCCCCGTTGGGGTAAGTTAGTACATCAACTTCCCAGGGTCGTAACTTTTGCATACGATCTCCATTTTAGGCGCACGATATCTCGTTGAAAAGGTCCATCTGAGGACTACACATGTTTCCGTCAAACTGTGACATCATCTATTTTATGATTGTGGCAAGACCTAAAAACACTGTTTAGGGCCTCAAAACGGCCCCAGAAGTTGGGGACCCGAAAACTAGGAAAAAACTATGAAACTGAAAAACTGCCAAAATGAACTAGTTGGAATAGGTGGAAGGCCACCGAAATCCATCTGGACCAATCCTCCTCCCTTAGGAAGAAATGGTATACATTGCATTCAGTTCCCCCATCAGATGAGGAAAGTTTTGTTGAAATTGGTCGTGGGTGAGCCACTTGCCTTGGTGCAGGAAATGCCCTACTTTGACAACTTGATAAAGCTAGATCCTTTGTTGTCGAGTGCCCTTGACCTGTGTGTCCAAAATCTGATCACTGGATTCCTGTTGCATGTAGTCAGGTTTGAGCTCTGTTGGTGTCAACTTTTCTGCTATCTCTGAGGTGGCCAATAATTGTGGGAAATATGGCCGAAAGAGAGCCACGTTGAACACTCGGTGCATGCTAAGGAAAGGGGGAATGTTGAGCTCAAAAGAATTGTCACCCAAAACCTTGGTGATGGTGTAAGGTCCATAATGGAGTGGGTGAAGATTTCGATGGGGCCATGTAAGGAATTCTTTCTGCAAGTGCAACCAAACTTTGTCTCCTACTTGAAACTTATGTGGCACTCGATGTTGATCATGGAGCTGCTTGTACTTGGCATTGGACTTATGTAAAATATCCTGAACATGTTGGCAGATGTGCTAGATCCTCTCAATGAACTAGGTGGCTTTGTCAGCTTCAGTTGGAGCAAGGGATGAGTCAGTCGAGGTGGCTGCAAGGGGTAGTACAATATCCATGGGACCCAATGGTTGGAATCCCAACCCCACCCAAAAGGGGTTGTGGCCGATTTAATGTTATAAAAATATTTGCCTCACCATATGCAATCTTGCACAGAGGGAATTTTTTTCGTTTCCCTATGCATACTTTTCATCCCCTTTTGCAAATCCAAGAGATAAAAATACATTTTTTTCCACATGTACGCACCTTGCCTACTATACAACATGCATATATGAAGGTTGCACCACTACAAACCACGTACATCGGGATTTGTACCCAAAAATGAAAAAGGGTGTCGGGTTTACATGTCACGACAGGAGATCAATGATCCTTGGCCTTCCATATATTGGAAACGTTTTGACTCGGCCTTTCAGTTCCATTTGAAGACTATAAATGGGCCAATTCCGAGCTATGGAAAAGAGGAGAAATAATTCAACTTTGAGAGAAAAGTTACTCTAGAGGAATTATTCACTTCATATTGAGTCTGCATCCCTTTGTCCTTTAATTCTGAACGCAATGTTCAACCTCCAAGATCTTCCCTTATTGATTGAGAACATCATTGCCTCTCTTCTATGAGCTTGCCTTTAGTGGAGGATTGAAGTAGTGGAGGCCCAGCTGGAAGGAACTTAGTTTCTTGGTGATGCAAGAGAAATGCCAACAAAGTAAGTGCGAGTGCAGGACAGCTGGATATACACCAGCACGCATTTTGGAGATATTTTGAATTTCAAAGGATGGCACATTAATGTAATATCTAAAAAAACATAATTTCTCTTGAATGTTTTGGGGATTGTAATGCAGATCTTAAGAGTTCACTCTCATCTGTCGGTTGTAGTCATTTAATATAATCAATGTAAAGTAGTTGTAATCTTTAATTCAATAAGATATATTAGAATTGTAGGAGGGAAAAACTTAAGAAGACTCTCTCGTAGATGTATTAGAGGATGACTCTCATTGTTGTAATTAAGTTGTAGAGAAAGAGAGCATAGGAGAGTAGAGAAGAACAAAGATTGTATAAGTTGTTTGAGTAGATATTTGTTGCTATAGAAACCATGTACAAAAGCACTGAATTAATATAAGAAAGATTTGATCCAATTTCATGGTGTTTTATGGTTCCCGTTTACATCTATTGAATGGTATGCTTACAGTTTATTTCCAGTGTTTGTTATGCATTTGTTTCAATGATGTGTAAGTATGTGATTTCATGTTGAATGTATGAAGTCTGTGAGGAGAGTATAAGTTTCAATTGTTTCTCTTCCTAAGAATTCCTGCAAGGAGTGCAGTGAAAAGTCTACAAGGAGTGTGTCGACAGCTTCTGAGTTTATCTTAAAAAGATCAACAGAGATATTGTTGATCTTATACCAACAAAAGTGAAAGTATAGCATAGAGTCATGCAAGGTGTGTGAAGGCTGAGGAGAGTCTTAGAATTTTCCAACCCAAGTGAATGGTTGAAGAAATTCTATTGCAAGGAGTGCACAGAGTTGGAGTCACTGAATAACTAGAGGTTATTATGGAAGCCACAAGGAGTGCGTGCAGGATTCCTTAGAATCCTTGAGATTTCAGCAAGGAGAAAATCTCAGGAAGGATAAAAACTTGGAGAATTTCAGAGGAAAGATGAGGCTGAATTCACCTAGCGGAATCAAGTTTAGAAGGACAGAAGCCGATTCATTTGGCCAGGAATTATCGAGAGACTAAACGGATGGTGGAAATTCTCGAAGGGATAAGTGTCGATATCCATCAAGTTGCAGGGAGGTTAAGGATGATATTCCTTCAACATTCACAAGCTCAGGAGAGATAACAACCATCATATATGAAGAGGCAAGATTCGTTGATTTGGCACTCTAAATATCGACATTTCGAAAGTCGGGAGTGTAGAGGAAGAAGTAACTCAGAAGTCGCGAGTCACGAAATCTTGAGAGGTGAAATTCTGACTTCGCAAAATCTCGACAAAATCTGGACCGTCGAATCGTGGGGGAATCAGGACCATTGATCTGAGGCGAGGAAATTGTGAGTTCGGGTTTTGGGAAAAGGGAGAAAAGTCACAGCATGAATTCTCAATATGCAAAATTTCGACACATTCGGAGGTGGGCCCTAGGGTTTGGTTGGAGGTCATATGGTTGAGGCATAAGGGAGGAGCTAGTGGACCTTTATCCCATTTTGGGGTTTCAGGAATTGGAGGAGTCGGGGTGACTCCCAGCAAGAATCTCAACATCACGAAATGCGAATTTGTGAAACTTGAAGATCCATTTTTGGGTTAAGTCAGTGGTCACGCTGGTGATCATGTGGAGCGGAGGTTTGCACCTAGTGCTTGTTCACGTAGGCATAACTTCTAGAAGGACCTGTGGTTTTATATGCATTGAAGGTTCCAGTGGGGACTAAGGAGAGATTTTGGCTCAGAGGAATATGAAGATCCATAGACCAAGAGGTCAATAGACCCTGTTGAGGTGGGGATCTGCATCGTCAGGTGGTATAAGAGCTTACAACTATTGTTTTCTGTAAGAAAGAGAAGACAAAGGCAAGTTGTGATTTGAATTTTGCATGGACAAAGTGAAACAATGCCGCTAAGAAGATGTTCAAAAAGAGATATGCCCGATCCTACCGTGGAAAGGGAAATGAGAGAACTCTGTGCTCGATTAGATGCTATGGAGACAACACAGAGACTAACACCTGATACGGGAGATATCAGTGAGGCTGAAAGTGAGAACGAAGAAGGAGCAGGACAAGAAGCTACAGCTGAGGACGCTGTAGATGAACGTTGGCTAAAAGATATTTCCAGAATGGGTGCCAGAGAAAATATGGACATCCCGATGTATGAAGGTAACTTGGACATTGAGGAGCTGCTAGATTGGTTTAGAGTTCTAGATAAATACTTCAATTATGAGGATATCTAAGAAGATAAGAAAGTAAAGCACGTTGTCACTAGAGTGAAAGGACATGCAACACTGTCGTGGGATGAACTACTAGATGAAAGGTGTTGCAAAGAAAAACAAAGACTTAAAATATGGGACAGGATGGTAGCAAATATGAAATCCAAATTCATACTCAGGTATTACCAAATCAATCTGTTTCGAAGAATGCAGAATTTGAGACAGAAAGGGATGACAGTGAAGGAATACACTAAGGAGTTTTACAGGTTAAACATCAGAGATGGTCATCATGAGAGTGATGATGAAAAGGTCACCAGATATATGAATAGCCTGAGATATGAAATTCAGGACAAGATGAGCATCGTGACGATCAGAACCATGGAAGATTCTTATCAGGTTGCTCTAAAAGAAGAAGAAAAATAGACCCAAAAACAAGGTCAAAGGGGTAGAGGTAGAAGTCAGAGTAGAGGCAAAGAAATTGCTCAGAACAGAACACAGAAGCCCAAGGATGAAGAAAAGAAACCCCATAGCCACCTAGAAAGGGGAGGAATTTCACAAGGAAGGCAATATGCTGATAGGAACATTTTTCCTTGAGCAAGAGGTAGAGGAAGAGGAAGAGGAGATAAAGTAAAGTGTTTTGTCTGTGGAAAAATAGGACATAAATATTGGGAATGTCTCGATAGAAAAAGAGATGGAGGAGTCAAAGCTCACATTTTAGAAGTGCAGAGGTGAAATGTTGAGGCAGAAGATGTAGAAGGTGGGAAATCCTTAATGATGAGGAAAATTCTCTTGAAGCCAGAGAAAGAGATGGAAAATCTAGTACAAAGAAACAATTTGTTTAGAACTGCTTGCAAGACCAAGGATAGGGTATTCAAGGTGATAGTTGACAGTGGAATCACAGATAATTTAGTATCCACAGAGATGGTGGAAAAGTTGGAATTGGAGACAGTTGCACATCCATGCCCATATAAGGTTTCATGGTTTCAAAATGGATATCAGGTAACAATCACTAAACAGTGTTTAATTGAATTTAAGATAGGAGGTTATAGAGATGAGATCTTATGTGATGTAATTCCCATGTATGTCTATCATCTTTTGTTGGGGAGACCATGGAAATATGATAGAAATGTTGTCCATGATGGAAGAAATAACACCTATACCTTGGAAAAGAATGGTAGGACGCATATGTTGTTGTCGATTGAAGAGAAGAAGGTGAAAGAGGAAACAAGTAATACTATAATTCTCATGAGTGTGAAGGAACTTCTGTATGAAGTCAACAAGGAAGAAGAAATGCAGTTTGTTGTGGTGAGAAAACCTAGAGTCATTTTGACCAGTACCTGAATAGATGATCTACCTGAAGAAATTCAGGAACTGCTAGAGAATTTTGTTGATATAGTGGTGGACAATTTGCCTTGTTCATTGCCGCCCATCAGAAGTATAAGCCATCACATTGACCTTATACTAGGAGCAATTTTTCCAAACAAAGAAACGTACAGATTGATGTTGTAGGAGAATGAAGAGGTCAAGAAGAAAGTCTAGGATTTGATGGAGAAAGGGTTGGCTAGAGAAATATTGAGTCCATGCGTTGTCCCAACAGTGTTAAGTCCAAATAAATATGGTGGATGGAGAATGTGTACAGACTCAAGGGATATAAAAAAAATCACCCTCAGGTATAGATTTCCTTTACCCAGGATGGATGACTTGCTGGATTGCTTGAGTGGAGCAAATTTTTTTTCAAAAATCAATTTGAAGAGAGGATATCATCATATTAGGATGAGGGAAGGTGATTAATGGAAGACAACATTCAAGATGAATGAAGGACTATATGAATGTCTTGTCATGTTGTTTGGCTTAACGAATGCACCAAGTGCCTTTATGAGATTGATGAATGAAGTCTTGAAAGATTTCATTGGGAAGTTTGTAATTGTGTATCTTGATGATATATTGATCTTCAGTAATACTGAGGAAGAACATTTGAGACATTTAACTCTAGTGATGAGGAGGTTGCAGCAAGAGAAGTTGCTGATAAATCTGAAGAAGTCATCTTTCATGAGGACATAACTCATCTATTTGGGTTTTGTGATCTATTCGAATGAGTTGAAGATGGATTCTGAGAAGGTAAGAGCGATCAAAGAATGGCCATCGCCAAGGAATATATTTGAAGTTAGAAGCTTCCATGGACTAGCCAGTTTTTACAGGAAGTTCATCAGAAATTTTACTGGAATTTTTTCATCAATGATGGACACAGTAAAAAAAAGACATAAATCTTTTCATTGGACAGAGGAAGCATAGAAAAGTTTCAAGTTGTTGAAAGAGAAGATAACTGAACAACCAGTTATGGTTTTGCCAGATTTTAGCAAAACATTTCAAGTGAGATGTGATGCAAGTGGATTTGCGATTGGAGCAGTCTTAAGTCAAGACAATAGACCATTTGCATACTTCTGTGAGAAGATGAACGAGACCAAGATGAAATATTCCACATATGACAAGGAGTTTTATGCAGTCATACAAGCACTGAAGAAATGGAGGCACTACTTGGTTCCAAAAGAGTTCATTTTGTATAGAGATAACCATGCCTTATAGTTTATAACCAGATAGGAGAAATTGAACTAGAAACATGCAAAATGGGTTGAGTTTATGCATAAATTTACTTTTTTTATAAAGAACATTTCTGGAAATGCTAACAAGGTTGTTGATGCATTGAGCAGAAAATGTTTGATTCTGCAGGAGTTTCGAGTGAAGACCTTAGGTTTTGATAGCCTTAAGAAAATGTACAGAGATGATTAAGATTTCAAAGATGCTTATGAAGCATGTTAGAATCATGTTCTGAGATACAGAAGCCAATGGATTGAACACTTTATCCAGGATGGACTGTTGTTCAAAGGAAATCAATTGTGTATCATGAAGAGTTCTATGAGAGAAAAACATTTCAGCCATGATAAAACATTCGTGCAACTGAAAAGTTTGTATTATTGGCTAGGAATGAGGATAGATGTGTGGAAGTTTGTCAAAAGATGTAGATTCTTCCAGCACGCAAAGGGGAAAAGACAAAATACAGGGTTGTATCAACCATTGCCAATACCATAGAGGTCGTGGGATGTAGTAAGAATGGATTTTGTATTGGGACTATTGAGGACGCAGAGGGGTTGTGATTCCATATTCGTGGTAGTTGACAGATTCTAAAAAATGGCACATTTTATTCCATGTCAGAAAACCAGTGATGCAACACACATTACGAATCTATTTTTCAAATAATTTGTTTGACTTCATGGCTTACCCAAGAGTATTGTCTCGGATAGAGATACCAAATTTGTAGGTCACTTCTGGAGGAAATTATGGAAGAAGCTGGGGAAAAATTTATCTTTTAGCTCAGCATATCACCCTTAGATGGAAAAACAAACTGAGGTAGTAAATCAAAGTTTGGGGGACTTGTTGAGGAGTTTAGTAGATGAACATCATAGTCAGTGGGATCAGATTCTGCCTTAAGCAGAATTTGCATATAATGACTCACCTAACAGAAGCACAAGAAAAATCCCATTCCAGATAATGTATGGAATGCAGCCAAGGGGAGTATCTGAGTTGAGAGACTTAGAGAAGAATGAGTTCAAGAGTGCTGGAGCAGAATATTTTGCAGCAGAGATGCAGGAGCTCCACAACAATATTTAAGAGCAGTTGCAGAGTTCCAACCAGGAATACAAGCGCAGAGCAGATCAACACATGAGAGAATTTAAATTCAAAGTAGGATATTTAATCTTAGCACACCTCATAAAAGAAAGTTTCCCAAGGGTAACATATAATAAACTGAAGATGAAGAATATAGGGTCGTGTAAGATTTTATAGAAATTTGAGGCAAACACTTATGAGATAGAATTGTCAGATGGTGTGGGAATATCGCCCATATTCAACATAGAATATATGTACCCTTACAGAGAATATGAGGAAAGAGGAGAAGATAAACAAGAGGAGATTCAATGGGTCAAACAGATTCCTGTAGCTGAAAATCCATAGATGGAAAAGATCATTGATCAGAGAGTTAGCAAGAAGACCTGGAGAAGGACATATTTTGAATATTTGGTAAAGTGGAAAGGACACCTGATTGAGGATGCCAGTTGGGAAAGTGAATCAGATATCTAGAAACATGGATAGACTGTAAGAGCTCATGAACATGAGTCCATAAAAAATTTTAGCCAGAGGAGTATGATGCAGGAGCATCACCAACAAATCAAGCACAAGTGGAGGACAACTGGATATACACCAACGCACATTTTGGAGATATTTTTAATTTCAAAGGATGGCACATTAATGTAATATCTGAAAAGATATAATTGCTCTTGAATGTTTTGGGGATTGTAACATAGATCTTGAGCATTCGCTCTCACTCTCATCTGCTGATTGCAGTCATTTAATGTAATCAATGTAAAGTAGTTGTAATATTTAATTCGATAAGATAGCTTAGAATTGTAGGAGGGAAAAACTTAAGAAGACTCCCACGTAGATGTATTATAGGATGATTCTCATTGTTGTAATTAAGATTCAAAGAAAGAGAGCATAGGAGAGAAGAGAAGAACAAAGATTGTAGAAGTTGTTTGAGCAGATAGTTATTGCTATAGAAACCATGTACATAAGCACTGAATTAATATAAGAATGCTTTGATCCAATTTCATGGTGTTTATGGTTCTTGTTTACATCTATTGAATGGTATGTTTACAGTTTATTTCCAGTCTCTTTTATGCATTTGTTTCAATGTTGTGTATGTATGTGATTTCATGTTGAATGTATGAAGTCTGTGAGGAGAGTATAAGTTTCAATTGTTTCTCTTCCTGAGAATTCCTACAAGGAGTGCAGTGAAAAGTCCGCAAGGAGTGCGTCAACAGGTTCTGATTTTATCTCAGAAAGCTCAGGAGAGATACCTTTGACCTTATACCAGTAGAAGTGCAAGTATAGCACAGAGTCATTCAAGGTGTGTGCAGGCTGACGAGAGTCTTAGACTTTTCCAACCCAAGTGAATGGTTGAAGAACTTATGTCGCAAGGAGTGCACAGAGTTGGAGTCATCGAATAACTAGAGGCTATTGTAGAAGCCATAAGCTGTGCGTGCAGAATTCCTTAGAATCCTTGAGATTTCAGCAAGGAGAAAATCTTAGGAAGGATAGAGACTTGGAGAAGTTCAGAGGAAAGACGAGGTTGAAGTCACCTCATGGAATCAAGATCAGAAGGGCATACATTGATTCATTTGACCAGGAATTATCAAGAGTCTAAATGTATAGTGGAAATTCTCGGAGGGAGAAGTGTCGATATCCATGGACCGTTAGATCCAGTGGAGTTGCAGGGATGTTAAGCACAAGATTCCTTCAATGTTCGCAAGGTCAGGAGAGATAGAAGCCTTCATATTTGAAGAGTCGAGAGTCATTGATTTGGCGCTCTGAATATTAGAATTTCAGAAGTCGAGAGTGTATAGGAAGAAGTAACTCAGAAGTCGCGAGTTGTGAAATCCCGAGAGGTGAAATCCCGATGAAATATGGACAGTCGAATCATGGGGGAATGAGGACCATTGATCTGAGGTGAGGAAATCATGAGTTCGGGAGTCAAGAAAAGGGAGCAAAGTAACAACGTGAATTCCTGATACGTGAAATTTCGATGCATTCGAAGGTGGGTGTTATCATTGAAATTTCGTCCGCACAGGGTGACAAGAACTCTGCATTGTCAGCACAGAAAAACAGTCATTCATGGCACAAGGATTAATCCCACAGCACAGCAAAAGGGCCAAAACTATACAAAATGGCCAAAAAATTACAAAGCTCTATGCACCCATTAGGCGCGCGCGCGTGCGAGCGCAACATCTTCGTACCTGGGGCGCATATGCGCGGCTGTGGGGTGCAAAACCCACGCGCCTACCAAACGGCGCATTTATGGAACTAGTTGGCCTCCCAACCACTAATGGATCGGCTCCCAAGTCAATTTTACACCAAATCAGAGCTCAATCCGTGTGGGGGGGCTGGTCAAAGACCTAAGTGTGCCCTAAAGAGCCCCTCTTCACATTCAAAAGAGGTTGCATAATGACTCAATGTTTGGCTATAAAAAGCCATGAATGACCACCATTTCTTCAAGGAATTATTTGTAGTGTTATGCTGTTGAGATTGCTAGAGACTCATTCTTTGGCAATAGACATAATCAACATCATTTCATAGGCTTTCCATCTCTCACTAGAGTGGATAAGCTTGGAGTTCTTTCACTCACACTTTCACCTTTCATTGTAAGGAGAGCAATCAGTTGAGGGCCTCAAGAGCCT
>JASDQU010102589.1:148397-179158 GCA_032191745.1 Picea mariana | reverse complement strand
TCCTTCATCTCTCTGCAATCTCGTGCTTTGTGACCAAGATTATTGCACTTGTAACATACAATATTTTGATCCATTAATGGGTCAAATGGATTATAATTTATGTTGACAGGTCTACGAACTTTTCCATATCTACTGTTTTCACCATTCATGTAGCTTGCATAGTTATTCCTTTCATTGATTCTACAATTGATTGCCTTGTCTCCAAAATTTCCACAATTATAACGATGTTCAAGAAAGAAATGTTGATACCTGGACGTAAGTGATATTCTTTGTGGTGTGGTCCATTTGGGTTTACGATCTATTCTTCTGTAGTTTCCTTCATAATGATTTCTTTCATACCTGATGGGAGAGGATATTCTTGATGTCTCATTCCTTCTAAATTCTAGTCTTCTATCTTGTTGTTCAACTTGTTCTGGAGTGCTGGTTTCATCATTTTCAACTTCCTTATCTTGTTTTGTTGTCTTCAAACTATCATTGTATCCTAGTTATGTCTTGTCATTTGGAGATCTTTGACTGCTAAGGATCTCATCTAATTTTTCAGTGATTTTTTCGAACTTCTTCAACTTTTCTATTGTCAATAGTAGCTCCCCTTTTGTGTGATCCAATTCTTCTTTCAATTTCTCATAATATTCTAATTGTTTCTTCAATCTATTAATTGTCTTTTCAATATTGTAATTCTCTTCTTCACAACTACTCAATTCACCTTTTAGTATTATATTTGTGTTTCTAAGCTTGTTATTTTTAGTTTCAANATCTTCTTGTTCACTCTCTGCATTGTCTTTGTAACCCCAAAAGGAATCAAGGTTGGTTTCTTCGTCTGAATCTTCTTCACAAATGATTTCTTCTTCTTTAGAATTATTTTGATCATCATCCTGGGTTTCTTGGGTTATGAAAAGGACTTCTCCTCCATCATTATCTTCTTCATCACTCTCATTTGAGGAGTTGTCATCATCCTTGGAGTAGAAGCTATTTTTATTGTTGAGACTTCTCTTTTTATAGTAGCAGTTTTCAACAATATGTCCTATTCTACCACAGTTAGAGCATTTGAGAGGAGACTTACCTTTGTATCTTCCACTTCCTTTCTGGAACCTTCTTACGAAATTTACTATTTCTTCATCAAGTTCGTTATCCTTGTCTTTTGTCTTCTTTATGGCTTTAAAGGCTACTTCATTGTTTGAATGGTCACTTTCTGTACCTGTTCTCATTTCATATGTTGTAAGAGACCCGTGTAATTCATCCATTGTCATTTTGGTCAATTCCCTAGTTTCTTCAATGGCGGAGACCTTAGCATCATATTTCAAGAGAAGTGATCTCAACACTTTTTGTACAACCAAGGATTCATCGAGCTCTTCACCTAATCCTCTGATAGAATTAACAACTTCATCAACTCTAAGAAAATAGGTTGCAATATATTCCTTTTCATTCATCTTCAAATTTTCAAATTCTGCTCTATGTCGTTGAAGCTTAACCTGCTTAACTTTTGGATCACCTTCGTATATGCTCTTGAGTTTGTCCCATACCTCCTTAGCAGTGTTGCATCCCATCACTTTGCTAGCAATGGTTGGTGCCAATGCTGCTAGAATAACATGTCTGGCTTTTGAATTACAACTCATAAGATTCTTCTCATTTGGAGCGGTTGGAGCATTATTTGGGATTACATAGCCATTTACAACTGAGTACCAAATGTCTACTCCCAAATCTGTTAGGTAAGTTTTCACTCTATCACTCTAGTATGCATAATTTCTTCCACCAATTTTTTGAATCCCATTTGAAATGTGCTCATGGTCATCCATCTCTGCTCAGGATTTTGCTTCCAGTGGTTAAATTGTTCTGAAGGCAACCTGCTCTAATACCAATTGTTGATACTAAGAGGGGGGTGAATCAGTATCAAGTAAAATTTACAAAAATTTTCAACTTATACTTAATCCATTCAATTATATTCAATGAGAAATGAACAATAGTATAAGAGCTACACTAATAAACCACAATACACCATGCACACTATATGAGAAATAATCAATAGTTATTGTTCAAGGGAAGTAATGACTTCCAAAGGTAGCTATGGCTTCTAAATGTAAAGGGAGGGATAAACCTCCAAGAGGAAGATACAATCCTCCAATATCAAGAGAGAGTTGAACTCTCCATCCTTGCCCCTTCCTTCCACCCAAGAAAATATGAGAGATAATAAAACTTTACATTAAATCATGACCATCAACCAACCATCACATAGAACCTGATAATCCTTCCTGAGACTTCTTCAATTTCTGCAGTTATTCAATTCTTGGAATATTCTGATCCTATAGATAGTATTACTCAATGTATTCTCTGAAACTTCTCCAAGTTTCACCCTTGTAATCCTCCCCAAAAAGAAGTTATATAAAGAATGGTAGACTTTATTCAATTCTGGTTTATTCAGGAGAGCGAACTTGTACAGAATGCCCCGCGCTCAATTTTTAACACCAGATTCGAAAACTTGCACACCAAAAACCACAGGCCGTAATATTTCCAATGAAATTTGTCCCACTTCATTTTGATTTTCTATGACGAAGTTATGACTATTTTACCCGGAACACTTGTTTATTGACTAGCTTCAGGACTAGTCAAAAACCCTATCTTCCACATAGTGTATCTCCATAATTATAGTGAATCAAGAGCTGAAACTTTTACCATAGGTACCTTGATATTTCTTCTCTATTCCATAGCAATTTAACCATATGAATCATTCTAGAAAAATAGTTATAGAGAAAATGGTAAGATGACCTAAAAATAACATACCTTAGAACACATCACCAAAAGACTTCATCCTGCCTTGAAATCTGGCCTTCTTTACTTCTGATTTCCTCTGAAATTCGACTTGTGTATCAAATGAATGTATAATGATATTTATTTATACCATTTATGTCACTTACTTTTAACATTAGTACCAACCTGACACTTTCTTATTTTGTAATTATTTTCTTTAATTATCTTCAAGGCCTACATGTACTTCCTTCTTCAATTCACTTTGTCATCTTCAAAAATTCATTTCTCCTCAACCATGAGGATCCATGTGACATGCCACATACCACTGGAAACAACATGATGTATACTATCCATCCATGGGTGTTGTATCTGCATGTGCATTGTCCTTCATGTCCGAATAGTGTCATCAATCTTACGGTCCAAAACCAATGACTAGGGTTGACATCAATGACAACAACCAATCTTCCAAAAAGATATATATATATATATATATATATATATATATATCAAAGTAATCCTCACGCACTTAATCAGGTGCATGCAACACTATGGAATGTGTGCACCCTTCCCTTGATGTGCAATCCATGTGCACTTACTCAAGTGTGTGCAACACTATGGAATGTGAAATATCCTTCTTCAAAAAACAATCCTCACGCACTACTCAGGTGCGTGAAAAAATGAATCAAAACTTGGTTCGAATGACTCACCATCCTATATGTACATTTAAATTTGCATTTACAATTGGGCTTCAAATTAGGGGTATTACTTTCTCCTCCGCCTTATTTATGCATTGTCCTTAGTGCATTATATACATATGTACATACAAAAACTTCACAGGTCTTCAAAAATATGAGGGTACTTTGCCCGCATAGCATCCTTGTGCTCCAAAGTTGCATCCTCAGGATCATAACAAGTCCATTGGACCTTTACTAGATCCATGGCTTCATTCCATAGTTGTTTGATTTTCCAATCCAATATGCAAATCGATCACACGAAAATCACATTATGGCTCAAGATAAACCGCATTCCAATCAATGACATGATTAACATAAACTACATACTTTTTGAGAAAAGATACATGGAAAACATTATCAATACACAAGGATGCAGGAGCTACAAACATATATGCAATAGGACCAATCCTCTCTAGGATTTAAAATGGCCTACAATAGCATGCTGCCATCTTAGAGAAATTTCCCAACTTCATGGAACTGTATCTTGCTTTTACTTTCAAGAACACATGGTCACCCACTTTTAAATATTTGTGGATTTTTCCTTTATCTACGTAGCTTTTCTACCTATCTTGGGAAACCTTTAAATTCTGCCTTATTTTCACCATCTTCTCTTCCATTTCCCAAAGCAGATCTGGCCCAACCACTGTGCAGTCTACTAGGTTGTCCCAACTCACTAGTGTGTTGCATTTTCTACCATAAAGTGCCTCAAATGGGCTCATCTTTAGAGATGCTTGATACCCATTGTTGTAAGCAAACTCTACCAAGTGTAGGTAGTCTTCCCATCTTTATGGTTTATCCATCACATGCATCTTGAGCATATCTTCAATCACTTGATTTACTCTCTCTATTTGTCCATCTAACTCAGGATGATATGTTGTGCTAAAGTTCAAATTTGTCCCAAATCCTTTGAATATCCCTCTCCAAAAATTCAATGTGAACTTGGGATCTTCGTTAGACATAATTGTATTAGGTACACCATGCAGCCTAGAAATATCTCTCACGTATATATCAACAATGTTGGCTTCCTTATGAGTTGACTTCACTGGAATAAAATGGCCATCTTTAGTAAGCTTGTCCACCACTACCATAATAGAATCATGTTGCATAGAAGTCCTAGGCAACTTAGTAATGAAATACATGGTTACAACTTCTCATTTCCACATAGGAATGGGAAAAGGTTGTAGAGAACCAAATGGGTGTCTGTGCTTAGCCTTCACCTTTTGACATTCAAGGCATCTAGCAATAAAATCAACAACCTCATTTTTCATGTCTGGCCAATAGTATTGTTTTTTTATCACTGCAATTGTTTTATGATAGCCTGAGTATCTAGCATGAGGAAATTTATGCATCTTTGATAATAACCAATTTTTCAATTCCTAATCATTTGGCACATAAAATCTATGCCTATACATGAGGATTCCATCATCTTTTATCTCAAAAACTTCAAATTTCTGTTGTAATTTACCTTGCTATAAATTTTCCTTTATGTCCACATAACGCTGATCTGATTTGGCAACCTCTAAAATTATGTCACTCAAATCTATTTTTTACATGTTAATGGTTGTAGCATGCATCTCATGCACCCTCATGTTGAGTTCATCAACTACTTTGTTCTCCTTTCCTTTGATATGCTTGATATCAAAGTCATACTTACTAAGGAATTCTAACCACCTGCTTTGTCTGGAATTCAAACTTGGTTGTCAAAACAAATATTTTAGACCACTATGGTATGCCCTCAACTCGAATGTTTTTCCCATGAGGTAGTGCCTCCACATCTTCAAGACATGCACTATGGCTACCAATTCCAAATCATGAGTAGCGTAATGTATTTCATGCTCTTTTAATTTCCTTGATTCATAGCACACCACATGCCCATTCTGACTAAGGAATCCATTGATCCCTTCCTTCCATGCATCCATGCACACGACGAAGTCTTCATTAGGATAAAAAATTCTCAAAATTGGCACACTTGTCAACAAACACTTCAAGTGTTGAAAACTCCTTACAAAATACAGAGTCCCTTCAAATCACACACCTTTCTTTTGAAAGGATGTAATTGGGTAAGCAATCTTTGAGAAGCCTTCAATAAACCTTTTGTAGTACCCTACAAGTCCCATGAAGTATCTTACCTCTGTGACATTTATGGGTGTTGGCCACCCTTCAATGTATTTTATCTTCTCTGTGTCCACAACCATCCCTTCCTATGAAATGATATGACCCAAATAATGAATTTGCCTCTGGTAGAATGAGCACTTTCTCAACTTTGCATACAACTGATGTTCTCTCAATACTTGCAACACCATCCTCAAGTGTTGCTCATGTTATTCTTTAAAATTTGAATGAATTGTTATGTCATCTAGAAATACAATGACAAACTTATCTAAGAATTCTCTAAAAATACCATGCATTAAACACATGAAGACAATTAGTGCATTTGACAACCCAAATGGCACTACTGCAAACTCATAATGGCCATAACTCATCCTGAAAGTATTCTTGTTGATGTCTTCTTCTTTAATTCTCACTTTGCGATATCTGGATCTGAGATAAATCTTTGAAAATATTTTCACACCTCTCAGCTGGTCAAAGAGGTCAACTATCATTGGAAAAGGATACTTGTTCTTTACTGTTACTTTTTTCAACTTCCTGAAGTCAATACAAAGCCTCAATGTAACATCCTTCTTCTTCACAAACAATACTGGGGCACCCCAAGGTGACACACTTAGGAATATAAACCCCTTTTTCAAAAGCTCTTCAATTTGCATCTACAATTCCTTCAACTCTGGTGTACTCATCCTATGATTCTTGGATACATGGGTTGCTCCAGGAATCAAATTTATAGAGAAATCAATATCTCTTTCTGGTTGCAACCCCATTATTTCTTTAAATACATATTCAAATTCTTTTAGAATTGTGTAGCCTTCAACATTTGGAACTTTATCCTTAGGTGTATCCTCCATCTGCACTGTAAATACTCGACATCCTTTCATGTAGATTTTCTTCAATTGAAAGGATGAAACTTCTCTCCTAGTTACAACTCTTGGAATGCCTTGAATTGTTCTTAAATTTCCTTCCTCATCCAAGCAAGTAAATTCCTTATTGTAACAGTATAAAATGGCATGAAGCTGGTCAAATCAATCCATACCAATGAGGCAATCATAAGATCCTGAAGGTATGATATTCAAATCAACTTTTGTGCTCAACCCATTCATATCCATTAGGCATGCCATAACCATCTATTTTCTTTTCTTTTTTTCTCTTGTAGCTAGTTGCACCAACCAAGGTTTTCCAACATTTCTTGTTGGAAATTGGAATCTTTCCACTATCTTAGGATCTAGATAATTATGACTAGCTCCTAAATCAATTAAAATAGCAATGGGTTGGAAATTAATATTACCTTCAAATTCAATCATGTGTGACTGAAAATCATCTTCCTTGTTATCCAAGGCCATGTAGATCCTTGGTACATTTATGCCCATGTCTTCAATTGTCGCAGCTTGTTGTACATTGTGAACGGTCCTCACTTTTTCACCTCTGTGAGGGAAATATTTGTACATGTGGTATCCCCCACAACCCCAACATTGAATAGGTGGTTTCCTTTGTCTTTGCCTCATTGTCACAATCATTCTGGGTTCCTTGGGAGTTTGTTTTCCTTGAGAAGTATTTATGAAAAATGGTGGCTTAGTCCCCTTTTTCCTCTATTCCACATTGCTTTGCTTCTTGTCTTCCCAAGCCTTTCAGAAATTCGATCTTCCCCTTTATTGATCATAGAGAAATTTACCTCACCTTATCGTTTCCTCCAATGTATTGGGGCCATCATATTGTATCTTGTCACTGATAAATGATGGCATCCCACTCAGGTACCTCTGAATTTTAACTTGCTCATCCTTGATGAATGTAACATATTTCAGAAGCTCTAAGAATCCTCTTTTATACTTATCTATTTTCATACTCCTAAGCTTGAGTTCAAAGAACTCCTTCATTTTCTTTTCATAGTATTGCTTGGTTAAGTATTTCTTTTAAAAAAAAAGTTTAACCTCCCTCCAAGCTAGTAACCTTCTTCTCATCAATCTATTGCACTTGCACAAATTGTTCCCACCAAATTGATGTCTTTCCCTTTAGCTGATAGATGGAAATTATCCTTTTTTCCCGTGCAGAATAATTATGCAGTTGGAAGTACTTCATCATTCCCAGTAGCTAGGTCTCCACATCTTCATCCTTCTTCTACTCACCATCAAAGGTAGTCGGCTTGATCTTATTCATTTATCCCTGTAGCTCATCCAACCCAATCCTTCTTTTATTCTTTCTGTTAGGAGATGGAGTTGTGCTACTATGTGCTTTCCTAAATGAATGCTTTGGTGAGTGATGGTGATGCTTGTGAACACTTCTTATTTCTCTTATTTTACCATGATACCTGCAACTCCTTGACTTGCTTGATTTTTTCTCCTTATGAATTTTTTTTTCTATTTTTTCCAAGCTTTGCATCAACTTGATATTGAAGTCATCTTGTTGCTCCTTGGCTTTCATAAGCCTCTCATTATCATATTTATAGCTTTGGACACCTTTTTGCAGTCCCTTTATGGTTTCTACCAAGTTTATGTGCTCCTCCTTTTCTTCTTTATGCTCATTAGATTATCTACTATCAATACCCATACCAATATACAAACCTTTGAATCCATCATCATGGTTGTAATTTTTATGCGCATCTTCCATGTTTTTTACTCTCTGTGTTGATTTAGTCCTGATCTATTCGTTGTTAATTCTGCAAAATGTGTAGGCAATAAGATTTGTTAGAAAAATTCATGTAACAACTTCATGAAAACTCCGCATCATTTTTTCATATTCCTTTCTTCTGATTTCTTGGATGATTTTAATGTCCCAATCCCAAAATTTATGGGTGAATAATTGGACTCCTCTGTCCAAAACTTTCCCTCGATTACTCCCTTGCGCAATTTTGAGTCTTGCCCTAGTAAATTATGGTCGTTTGGCATTCACCCAAATACCATTTTACTCTTTCTTTCTTTCTTTTGAAGCTCGTGTGCACACTGGTATTCAACACATACCAATGTGTGATGTCAATATTTAACATATACATCACATATCAATATTACACATGCACCATAAGTTTTTCTCTGTGCAGCCCCAAATTTTAGTACGCATACCCGTGCACCATTGTTTTTTGCACATTTCCAATGCCACACCCCGCAATGTCAAAATTTAGTGCACACACTTGCACATTCTTATTTTATGGGCACCATGGTTGGGATGTAATTCCAAATTCGGTCACTTACCAATCCAAATTTACTCATCCCATGCAAGCTCAATGTTGAAACTGGAGCTCTGATACCACATTGTCACGTACCAATTTGAGGAATTCGTTCTCTGATACCATTATGTAATGTTACCACACTGTGATATCGTTTTGTAACATTATCATGCTCTGATACCACTCTATAACATTACCATTCTCTGCAACACTAAAAAAATTCTCTGATACCACTTTATAACATCCCCAATTTTATTGTTGAGCAATGCCACTCCAAAATATAGTGCACAGATTATACACTATAATGTTAATCTACACAAAATCACGTGAGTTAATGTGCATGATCCCAAGTTGAATTGCGCCAAACAAACTTTCCACTTTAGACACCAGTTATAACAAAAAAATCAACACATAGTACAACTGTGCACACAATCATTCAGTGCACACAATATCAATGTGTGTGTAACCACTCTGAACACATGAATACTGCAGGGCACGCAACCATTCTAGCGTTGTACATAGATTAAGTTCTCCTTGTGTGCACATATCTGCTTCCTCGTGTGCACATTGATTCCAACCTCTTGCATGCATGGATTATTTCCTTGTGCTCACGACAATTCTATCCTTGCCACGGAAAATCATGACCATTATTGCAAAAATAACTAACATGAATACTTAATAATTTTCATACTCTGCATGTGTGACAACAAATACAGAATAATAACATCATGCTATACATGTGAAAACAACATTATAAATAATAACGACAATTTATCATATGCAACATCATACAGGAAATAAACCCATATCAAACATAGATAATTAAGCATGCAGTAAATTAGACAAGCATATAAAGGACACTTATCTTTTATAAAAAGGTACCAACTACACGTAAATCTCAGCCATTCCTCCCAACCATAGACTATGTTTCTCATACACTTTTAGCAACAGGTCACCCCCGAGTTGGAGATTAAACTCCACCAGGGAAAAAGGATTCCTAATTTGAGGCTAAGGTCTGATAATCAACATAATTTTTCATTACAAGGTGCCCAACTACTACAACTAGCCTACAATATCTCATTCCCTACATGCATGTCCCACCCAGGAAGTGTTCCCCTTCTCTACTCAATAGTCCCTCAATTTTCTCACTTCCCTTCCAGGGCTTCAACAACAGGCCAAACAGGAAGTCTCAAATCCCTATAACTAATTCTCAGTGCATCAAAGAAAAATTCCTAGCAAATCTCTCACCTAGAGAGAATGCTCAGGGGCCTGACAACTCGCCTCTTCAACAACAAATATCTCACCTTGAGAGAATTCTCATGGGATTGACAACTCGCCTCTTCAACGAAAAATATCTCACCTGGAGAGAATGCTCATGGGCCTAACAAACCTCCTCTTTGGCAACAAATCTCTTACCTAGAGAGAATGCTCATGTGATTGATAACTAGCCTCTTCGACAACAAATACTTTGGTTACAATATGGAAAACCTCTTTTCAAGATTTTTTCTAGAGATAAGGTAATGGTCATTTCCCTCATTCAGATGGACCGATCCATGATGAAAAATGAGTGAATTTCCCCCAAAGGAGTGAGTTCCCCCCAAAATACACTAAGGCTCAACCATATATTTGCATGCTCATAACTGGACACTTGTCACCTTCAAAATTAGTTTTATCCACTTGGTGACTCGTTCCCATCCATTGGGAACTTAGGATAAATAAATATCCATAAATTTCCTTTTTGAAAATATTAATAAAATATTCCCTTAGACTTAAGCCCCCCCTTTTCCCTTTTCGGTGGAGTTTACCCCCCTGTCTCTTTTCATCTGATTGGTTTGCGCACAACGTTTGATTTTATTAATAATTTGAGTGTGATTAAATTTTACAAGGATAGGTGCACTAGCCTTTTTGCATCCCTACTCACCAGCCCAATAACCACACACAAGCTCTTCAGCCTTATATATAAGACTTGACCCATTGTGCACTTCAAGGTAATCATCACACACTTACTCAGGTGCGTGCAACACTATGGAATGTGTTCACCCTTCCCTTGATGCGCAATCCATGCACACTTACTCATGTGTGTGAAACACTATCGAATGTGCACACTCCTTCTTTGAAAAACAATCCTCACGCACTTCTTAGGTGCGCAAAAAACTGAATCAAAACTTGGTGCCAATGACTCACTAGAGTATATATACATTTACATTTACATTTATAATTGGGGTTCGGATTAGGGAAATTACATATTCTTTTATTCCCTAATTATTTAGTCAAGACTTGGCATCATTATACCATCCTCGCTTGAATCGTTGGTGATTTTGGCTAGAGTCTGAAGAAAATTTGGAGAGCCTCTTGTTATCCATGTTGTTTATCTTGTTCTTGTACATTAAGTACCTAATCATAGTTGTGCTCTCAACGAGGGAAAAGATCCCTTTGATGAGGAGGATAGGATAGGGTGTATTTCCCTTAATTTTGATATTGTAAGTTATAAAATTATTTTGGATCCGTTACATCTTTCTCCAGGATTCTTGAGAGATACTGCATCCACAAACTTCACATCCATATAAGATAATTGGATTGACAAGAGTCTCAAAGAGGAGATTTTTCTTTTCCCATAGAAAAAGGTATGCTAATTTACAATTATTTTCAAGCTTGTAATAACCTTTCCACCCTCCATTTATCCTTTTCTCAATGCTATAGTTCCAATTGAGTGTGTGATGAATATAAATTCCAGGATACTTGTACAAAGGCACTTCCTCCAAGATATTATTTTCATATAAAAAATCATCGTAGGTGATCTTGTTGGATTTAATGATCACAACCTTTATTTTGTCAGTGTTTACAGTCATACATGTACTAGAGATGAAGTCCTTGAGGATTTTAACCTACTTACTAAGGTCATAGGGATTCCTTTCCATAAGAACAATATCATCATCATAGAGAATAAGGAAGATTACTATACTAGCAAGAGTTGGTCCAACACAACCTGCAGCTTCCAAACAATCTTCTAATGTGTCAATGTAAATGCAAAAAAGGTTAGGGGATAGGGGACAACCTTGCTTGACTCCTATATTGAATTTAATTTCCTCTTACCAACCCTCAATGCTCCTAAACTTGGTAATAACATTATAATACAACCTTCTCGTGGAAACTCTCAGACCGGAGGGAAATTTTAACTCTTCTAACCTATTCCAAAGGTTGGTCCTAGGCACAATGTCAAATGTTTTCCTAAAGTAAACAAAACAACAAAGCATATTGGTTTTATTGTTTCTACACTCATGTGCAATGATCCTAAGTGTGATAAGGTGGTCCACAATTGAATGATAACCTATCAAATAGGCATGAACTTTAGCTCTTTTCCCGTGGCTTTCTATCCATATGCGTATCTTCCTTTCCAAAATACTTCCATATAGGTTGGATAAAATGGGGCTAATAATTATGGTCCTATAATTAGAGAGATTGTTTGTATCCCCACTTTTAAAAATAGGTACAATGAGGCTTTGATTCCATGGTTTAGGGAAGCCCTTGTTGACTGCTAAATTGAAGAGCTTGTGTATGTGAGGGATTAAAATAGGCCCTCCAATTTTTAATATTTCATCTTAGTAGCCCTCGATGTCCTTAGCGTTCCCATTTGCAAGTTTCTTAACCCCAAACTTTATGCCTTCTATACAAAAAACATCATCTTTTGTAGAAACTTTTGGAATTTTTTCCTGGACATTACAGGATTCGTAAATATTTTTAAGGTGGGACTTCCAGTCTATCAAGGGAATCATATCATTTTCTTTAGTTTTACATGTCATAATTTACCTCCAAAATTTCTTTGGATCTAGCTTATAAACATGCAAAAGATTTTGTTGCTTTCTATTTATGCACTGCCTTTTTTTTCTTTTAATTAGGGCTTTGTATCTATTAATATTATCATATTTCAAAGACTCATTACATGCATCCCTAATGGATTTTTTAGCGAGTTTACACTCGTTATCATACCAAGGGTTGGAAGTTCTATTCTTATTTTTACACAACACTTTGATAGATATTTCTTTTATGGAGGTAGAGAGGATTGTTGTAAAATTATGATAGATGTCTTCAATATTGTTTTTATATGATAGAAGATTTAATTCAATGTTTAAGTTATTTAAAAAGAGATCAGCTTTATTTTTCTCAAAAAGTATATTCCTTTGGTTACCAGAGTTATCTTCAAGTGTTTTTTTTGTGCATGGTAAAGTTTAGAATTAGGGTTGAAGGTCTATGATCATATTCAGGCTCGTGGTCGTTTAAAAGGTCAAATTTACTATTTGGTTGTAAACAGGGATATATGATATCACATAGTCCAAAACACTACTACCTAGCCCATGGATACAAGTCTTCTGGTTAAATTTCGGCCACTTCATTAGAACATTACAAATGATTATATCTTGAGAACTGCAAAGCTTTATTAGCTCAGTACCATATAAATTCTCGATCAAGTCTTCTGAATTTCTCTCGTATCTATTAGATAAAACAAGTTCCTCGTCTAGCCACAAAGGATTAGGGTTGGAATCGTTGCTTAATATAATAGCTTGATTAGTTTCAATTCTAGAATTAAAGTATCCTAGTAAGAGGATACTACCTTCATTTCTCACACTGTAAATATCTTGTTATAATATTTTATATGGACAATTTTTATCTAGAATATTTTTTGTATAAAAGGTAGAAATAATAGGCACAAAATAAAAAAATTCTATATACATCTTCTTAGCATTGAAATCTAAAATCCCCACCGAAATGAACTGATTGAGAGGGATTTTTTTATGAAGACGAATGTGAGCAGAAATGTTTGTTCTTATGTAATAAGATATGCCTCCAACCCCTCTATGGGAGGGTTTATTGTTCCATGTTGACCACAATATAAATCCATCTATTTTAGGGACCTTAGATTCCTCATGCTCCAAAGTTTCAACTCGAAATATAATATCAATTTCACTTGGGATCCAACTTAATATAGGCCCTTTGTTCCAAGGAAATCCTCGACAATTCCAAGAAAGGATCTTAAGTGTCTCAAATTTCTATTTATTATGATCCTTTTGGTCTCTATCCCTAATAATAGCTTTTCGATTCCTAATTATTGCTCATTTTCCTTCCTTTCTAGCTTCCTTTACCTTTTGAACCTCCTTCCTTAATTTAGCTTGATCTTCTGGAATGAGGTCTTCATTTTTAAATATTCTAGACCATTTTAAGCTCGGAGATTTACTAAGTATGGCATATTTATGGGCATTAGAGATTACCATAACCTGAATCAACCTATCTTTATTTTCAATTATTTTTCCCAACCTTTTTGCTTCTACAAGACCAATTATTTCAATTTGTGATTTATTTTTTAATTCCTCCTTGACTATTGCTAATGTTCCTCATCTTTTTGCTCTTTTATACGAAAAATTATTTGGTTCAAGGATCTTTTGTTACACTCATGGTCTAACTCTATGATCTTATTCATTTTCTCTTTGATAGGTTTGATATCCAATTTTTGTTCCATGCTATTTAGGCCAAAGTAGATTGTCTTCTAGCTCTTTAATCTTGTCCCTAAGGTTTCTATTTTCATCCACCTATTCTTCCTTCGTTGATTGTTTTTTTTCTTGGTTGGTTTTTTCTATTTCTTTTAATTTATCCTCGATTTTGTGTAGTTGAGTCTCAAACCCTAATAGTTTATTGTCCATTTGTCTCTGAAAATTATCTCTCAAGGATCTAAATTTATTATTCAACATTGTCACTAACTTACTTTGAAACATTTCTACAAATTCATTTTGAAGTTTGGCTTCTCTCGCTTCTCTATGTTATTCTATTGATTCTATAGATTCATGCAAACATTTTTCTATTGATTCTATAGATTCATGAAAACTATCTAAGGTTACATTGTTAGGCCTTCATCGATTAGATTTAGGTATCAATGGTGAATTACTCATATTGAAAAGAAAAATAAATGAATAAGAAACTTGTGCACATGATTCATGGAAGGGTTTGAATAGTCACTAACTTGTTACTGTAGATCAAATTTACTACAAACCAAATTCATTGTAGACCCAAAGATAAATATTCACGCAGTAGCACTAATATTCACCACCACATAGATAATATTCACTGCAAAGATCAATTAACCACAAAGATAATATTCACTGCCATATGTATTCACCACATAGATAATATTCATCGCAGAGATATATTCACCACTGCATGTATTCATCGCAGGTATAATATTCATCACCATATGTTTCACCACAGAGATAATATTCACCAGAGAGCCACATGTAATCACCACAAAGATAATATTCACCAGAGATCCATATGTGTTAGCACATAGGATATATAGGGGTCAGAACATATTTGGATATGTCTTGTTTTGAGTCATAGGGTTTTTTAATTTTAGGTTTTGGAATTATGTCCCATGACATAACTCATGTTTGATTTTTTCGTGAGCATAGTCTTATTTTAGGTCTTGGTTAGAGCCTTGGAGTCATTTTATTGTTCATCATCATGAAGGAAATAAGGGTCAACATGGGTCACACCCTTGATCTTAAAATCATTATCATCATATGTCTTGTCTCAAGGGTGTGTACAAAATTTCCACTTATGTCATTTTCAACCGTTTGAAGGTCAAGTCGGATGTCAGATTTACTTGTTGCCAACTCACCTAAAATTTCGCAGCGTACCAAGAAGTACCTTATGCACTAATATCTCATCATTTTACTTTGAAAATGTGTTAGGGGAGATCTCATTGTCTTCAGTGCATTCAATTCATTATTATTTTCAGGATTATGTCAAGGAACAACTCTAACAGTTTCCATGAAGCGCACTACTGGAGTTTGAAAACTGGCGCTGTGAACTGGCTTTAGTAGATTGTAAAAGATTGGATGTTTACTTTTAAGTCCAACTCAAGTTCACAAAGAACCATCCTAATTTAAGACACACCAGGTACTCCTTTGACGATTGCATGATGCTTAAATGGTTGATTGAGAATGTAAAGTTGTCGTGTATTGTTCCTGCATTGCAAACTATTAAATGTTCAATGTGTTGCCAACTCTCTGCACCATCAAAACCCAAAGTTCTGGTGTTCTAAACCCTATTCATTGTTCAATATTATTATCTCACAGGGTCATCCTACAATTTCCTCTTACAAACAGTAATATTACCCACTGCCAATTATGCGTTGCAAACTGTCCATTATAACCTTGCGCTGTAAATTTTGTGTTGTAGACTGTCACTGCAAACCCTCTATCTTCATATTGACCAAAACCTTTTCAAAATTGAAATTTGTCTAAGGCCCGGGTTTTAACCAGTCATTATATGTTCCCTCTCATACATGGAAAGTCTTGCAAGTCCTTCATAAATCCTTGTTCAATTGTGTTTCATATTGGCACTGCGAACTAGATGTTCGCATTGCAAACCCTCTGTTTACACAGAGTTGTCTCTTTTTTCATGTTTGCAATTTCACTCAGATTGAATTGTTGTCCCTCTTATCATTCCCTACTTGCAATTTTCTAAACTTCACACTATTGTTGTGTATAAGGTTTTTAGTCAGGTGAACCCTAAGTATGTTAGCTCTGTAATCAAACCCTAAAAATACATGTTTTATTCTATATTTCACATAGCAATTGTCATAAGAGGATATAAGAGGTTTTCAAGATAGTAATAATGGACATTCAGCAAGGCAACAAGATCCACAAAGGGGGATACATTGCGAGAGATGAACCACATGAAATGAAACTCATCAATTCTGAACCATTTTTCAGGGAAGCTTTCTAGAGGGTGGGCTGCCTCAATTTTTGTAAGAACATGAAAAGAGGGCATCCTGAAGTGGCTAAGAAGTTTTCACTTAATTTCAATGGAACAAAGACTAAGGTGGGGATGTTGGAATTTGAAGTCTATGAGCATTCTATTTCTGTAGCCACAAAGATACCTGATTGTGGTGAGAAGGTGTTCAAATACATGTCTTTAAACTCTTCGTTCTCCAAGGAATTCTTTAAACCTGAATATCAAGGAGATGACCTATCCAAAGGAGTGCATAGAAGTCACATGTTGGAATATTTTGACAAGATGCTCAGGGTCATCCAAAGGTACTTCACATGTGAATTAAGGTTCAATATGGTATATCAATACCATATCATATTACTACTACACTTTGCTGGGAAAGAATCCATGAACCTTCCATTTTACCTTTTCAGGAGTATTGGCAAGATGTCAGATATAGTACAGGATAAGTCCAAGCAGGTAGACACCATTTTTTTTCACTCTGGTTTAATCATGATGTTAGTAATGGAAGAGTTGAAGAATAATAACACTGACTTGGAAACTTTCCTAGTTGCATCATATTTTCAGTTCGGTATTGCTCCTACACCACAGTCCAAAAGAAAAACTCCTACCCCTATTGAGAAGATTCTACATTCATATTCAAGAAAGAAGAGGAGAATGACTAGGAATGATAAATATTTTCAGGCTATTGATAAAGAAGAAGAAGGTGGTCCCTCACAACCTCCTGACAGAGAATTTTCACCTATGGAAAAACCTACACTTATGGAAATACCATCAAGCAAAGAAAGGAAGTTGAAAGGAAAAAAACTTATTTTTTCCCCACCAGTTGTTGCAGAAACAGTCAAATCTAGAAGACATTTTACTAGATCAACAAATAAACAACATGTCCCTATGGAAGATGATACAAAAAAATCTTCAACTCAACAAAAGGATAAAGTTTAATTTTCTAAGAATCCAATGGAGGTTATTGATATCAGCACTCCTCCTCGTGAAATTAATCCTACTTTCAAAAGACTCAGGAGGCAGCTTAAGGATGCAAAAACTAAAATTGACAAGTTAAAAAAGGAAGATTTAGAGTCCTGAATCAAGATATAGGAGATGTTAGATCTATATGAGGAGACATTTTATAAATAAAGGTTCATGGCTATGATGTATTTTCCCCTTCATAGGAAACTCAAGAATGTATATAAGCAGAAGAGAGCTTGCCAAGCTAAAATGAAAAAATTAAAAGCAGAGTTACAGCCTTTCAGAGAGGAAGTGAAGAAAAGGAGTTTAGATATGTTGGCTATGGTGGATACTATAAGGAGTACCTTAAACAAAATATGAATACAAGATGATCTTCCACATCAACATCATTTTTTTCATGGTTTAATTTTTTCATGCAGATACAACACTAAGTGATGATTTTGGATTTTAAGCTTAAGTTAGCCTCTTCATATGTTTTTTCGAAAGATGAATTCATGTTGTAAGGAGTTTGCAACATTTATGGAAGTCCTATCCTACTTCTGGTACAATTTTTAAAGGTTGAAATCTTTTTTTCAAGAAAACAAGCTTCTACAGGAAAGTCAATAGTGCTTGGACTCACTAGCACTGCGAACTGGGTGTTTTAGGACAGTTTGCAGCGCTATGCTATGAACTTAGATTTATGAATATTTTGAAATTGATAGGGATTGACAGGTGTCAATTTGAACTCATACCATCATTATGAGGTTTAGTTTCACATTAGAAGGCCACATGCCTCAAGGAGTTGCATGCAGTAAAGCCACATCACGAGTTGTTAAGGGTTGTTCAATACGTTGCCAACATTTTCCTCTAAAATAACATTATGGTATCTTCTTGTTGTACACCTGTTACCACTCCTTTCTAAGGCATAGAATATTATGATGAAATGAGGTGGCAAATTCTAAAGAGTTTTTTCTTAGATATTTTGTTATTTAAGATAGATTGTAACTTGATAGGAGGTTCGAATGGTTGAGGAGAAAATTTTTATCTTTAGTCTCTTATTATTGTAACAGAGTTTTTATTGATGTATGTACCAGACTCAAGAATATTTAATGGTGAAAAATTAATCGTTTTCTTACTGTCATCTTTGTTCTATCTCACTTTGGTATTAGTCTATGATGAAGGATTCATCATGATGCTTGTTTCTTTATTGCAGTAAATGATTTATTGTGGTATTTTATGCAAGTTGATCAAAGTGTTTTTCTCTTTGGATTAATAAGTTCTTATTCAAATTAGTTTTATTCTATATATGTTCCATAAATACCTGATGTAAATTGATGCACATATTTCACTTTCCTTGCTAAGTCTTCTATCTTTCATTTATATCTTTTAACACTGATTTGAAACTATTCAAAGCCTTTCTTGTTGGTGTGTATTTCATGGAAGGTTTTGTGATTGACATCATAAAGTGAGTTTCACATCCATTTTCCACACTTTTAAAACATTATTATTCACATTCTTATGGGTATTAGGCTTACATCTACAACAGTCTAGGTGTGATTTCTAGGGCTAACATTTTTGGCGTCGTTGTCGGGGACAGATTGAATATATTTCCCTGGGTTGTATGATAAAGACACTATTGATTTTGATGGTGTAGAGAAATCAGTAAATAGAATGACTGCATAGTGCACATGGTGACTCCAAAGTTCAGTTGTGGCTCCCAAGAGTAGACACATGAGATATAACCCACAGTCACCTCTGGCTACACCTGAACCTAATCCAGAAAAAATCATAAAGAAGGGAAAAGCTTTGCAAGGAGCCTCATGTTCTAAATTTTCAAGTATTTTTGGAGACCTACCTGACTTTGTTTTCCATACACCATTTTTTGTTTCTCTTGTTTCTCATTTACCTATCACTGAAACTCCTGTAAAGTCAGAACTAGGAGATTTTCCTCTAGAATACTCAACTTTTTCCCCTGATCTGAAGGAAGAAAACTTGGAAATTTTTTATCTTCTTGCATCTCCTGAAATTGTAAAGTGGTTTAGACTTGAAAGTTTGGAATATTTCCCTTTCTTAGGTTCTCCTTCTCCCCATTCTTTTAAATTTCCTGTAACTTAAGAAGAAGGAACCTTAGTTTCTGTTGAGATACCCCCATCTCTATCCAAGTCCCAACCACCTTATGTTAAATATGAATATTATCCACCTTATACTCCTCTTTCAAAACTACATGTTATACAGATTACATCTTTACCTGTTAAATCACCTTCTACTTCTCCAAAAAGTCAGAATCCTCCTATTCCAAATAAAATGGCAGGGATTAATCCTCCTCATAATAGAATGGATTCCATTGTGGCTGCTAGGTATGCACCATTAGTCCTTCCTTAGCCCATGAATTATCTTCCAATAGGATATTACCTTAAGTACATGCATAAATTTACAGGAGAGGAATATATAACTGCAGAAGAACACCTTGTTGCATTTTACAGTTATGCAGATAATTTGAATATTGAAAATGAAGATGTCTGGATGAGGGCTTTTGTGAAAATCCTAGATGGTTTAGAAGTTTAGCTCCCGGATCAATAGCTGGAATTGAAGCCCTGGATGATGCCTTTTTAAGACATTGGGGTGACAAAAAACACTTCTTATATTACATTACATAATTTGGGGCTATTAAAAGGAAAGAGGGTGAATCAATGTCAGATTTTTCAAAAGGATTTAACAAGATGCATAACAAAATTCCTATTGATATTAAACACACTGAAACTTTTGCTAAAATAACTTATGCAAGTGATTTTGACCCAGAATTCTGTCTTTTTTTAAGAGAAATAAGGTCTACAACATTATCTCATATGCAAGATGTTGCACTAGAGGTTGAATCAAATATATTGGTAGTATATAAGTTGAGGGGAAAATCTGATAGAGATAGAAGAAAACAAAAAGAAGAATCCTCATCTTCATATGATTCAGGACTTAATCCCCAAGTTAATGAATTGACTAAGTTGGTTAAGTCACTTTCTACAAAAATAGAAAGATTAAAACTTGAAGGGAGACAAACAAATAGAAACCCTCAATATTTTGGAAACAAAAATAATTTCAGAAGGACAAATAATAAAACTCAAATTCTGCAGAGAGATCAGAGAAATAGAGAGGATCAAAAGGTTCAAACTCCTCTACAAAACAATTTGGTTGATGATGAAGAAGGAAATAATGAGGAAGAAAATCAAGAGATTCATTGTTTAGGGGATACAAATACCTCCCCTCATTTAACCCAGTATGCTTATGAAGAATCTTTAATGAGAAATCAACTGAATGTGTTAAGTAAAGGAGAAAAAATAAATGAAACTCAAAACAAATATAATTTGAGGCCAAAACAAAAGGATGGAAAACCAAGTACATCTAGTCAGCCTAAAAAATTAGATACCCCTCCCAAGACAATGGCTGCACCAAATAAAGAAACCAGCGACCAAAATAATCATCCCATTATCAAGGCTCTTGTTCAAGAGCCAAAGAAAATTCAAAAATCTCAATCCTATTTTCATTTTGAGAATGAAATACAAAAAATCAATATTCATGTCCCACTCCTAAAGTTGATGAAAAATGAAGATTTCAAGAAATCTATTTCGAAAATGTTGTAGCGTGAATATTTTTCCCATTATATAGACTCAAATAACTTACAAGATGAGAAACCTGTAGTTATATTGGGACCACTAATACAAGACAAAGATGGCTCCTATCCCCCCTTTTACACTTCTTTGAATGTGCATGAAATTGTTTTACACAATTGTCTTATGGACTCAAGTGCATCCCACAAATTGATGCCTAAGGCCATCATGGATGAATTGGGTCTAGAAATTACTAAAGAATATCATGATTTGTATTCTTTTGACTCAAGAAAAGTAAAATGTCTTAGAGTTATTAAAGATCTAGTTGTTACTCTTTTTCAACTACCTATGAAGAGCATAGTCATGGATATTGCAGTTGTAGATGGTCCTCCCAAATTTTGGATGTTGTTGTCTATATCATGGATCAATATGTTAGGAGGGACATTGCAAATGGATCTTTCTTATGCTACCATACCAGTCTTTGGGGGTGTACACAAAAGGATGTATAGAGAAGCACAAATTGCATATATCATAAGTGATGAGGGAAACCCAACAAACGATCCCATCTATGTTTTTGATACTGATTTAGGATCTAGCATTCTACATCTTATTGATTTTCCTCAGTCACCATTGAAAATAAAAAATCAATCACCAACAACATGTGAAACAACTAGACGAGGTGCTCAAACATGGAAAATGTATTTTGATGGTGCATCTTCCAAGGATAGTGTTGGTGTTAGAGTAGTGTTCATTTCTCCTTCTCAGGAGGTCATAACCTTGTCCTTCAAAATGGAATTTTAAACCACAAACAACATAGCAAAATATTAAGCCTTAGTTTTGGGGCTTAGAGGTGCAAAGGACATGAAAATTGAAGAATTGTAAGCTTTTGGAGATGCAGAGATGATTTTGCATCAAGTCAAAAACATCTATTGAGAAAAGAATCCAAGACCGAGATCTTATAGGAATGAGGTTTGGGACCTCATTGATAATTTTTTCTTATCCTTCAACATATCTTTTGTTCACAGAGAGGCTAATACATTGGTTTATTCCTTAGTTGTCTCTGCCAGTAATTTTAAAATCCCACTACCTCCAAAGCCTAAGTATGATGTTGAGGTGAAATATACACCTACTATACCTGATAATGTCAAGAATTGGAAGGTTTTTTAAGATGATCGAGAACTAAAGAGGTTTTTGGAAACAGTGGATGAATTTTGTTCTCTTCATATTGACCAAGATTCAGATGATGATAAAAATCTCCATGCTGATAAATTTTGAACAAGATTGCAGATCACAAAATTGTTTAGTTGTCTAGAAATCACATTTCTAAAGGATTGGTTCCCTTGGAGAGATTGTTTGATAGAAATGATTTGGATGTGAAAGTGAGTGATTCTAATGAAAATTAGGATCTGACAAAATTTAATCTAGGTATTGAAGAGGAACCCAAATATGTTAAATTGTCGAGTAGTTTGTCAGAAAATCAAAGGGATGAATATATCAAAATGTTGAAAGTATTTGTTGATGTTTTTGCATGGAATTATGAAGACTTGGAAACTTATAATACTAGCATCATTGAGCATATAATACCTTTGAAATATGACACCAAACCTTTCAAATAGAAACTTAGGCAAATCAACCCGATGTTATTGCATATTATGGAGAAAGCGGTCAAAAAACTACTCGATGCCCAGATCATTATACCTCTGAGGTATTATGATTGGATAACTAATTTGGTCCCTTTCATAAAGAAGAATGGTGAGATCATTCTTTGTGTTGACTTCAAAAACTTAAACAGGTTTTCCAGAAAAGAAAACTACCCTTACTAAAAATGGAGCATATCTTGCAAAGGGTGATAGGTTGAGTAAGGATTTCAATGATTCATGGGTTTTTGGGCTACAATCAGATTTTTGTATTACCAGAGGACATAGAAAAGACAACATTTACTACTCCTTGGAGTATATTCATGTATTCCAAGATGCCCTTCGATCTCATGAATGTAGGGGAAACTTTCCAATATGCAATGGGCATTGCATTGATTGGAGAGAAAGACAAGTTTGTTCTTATCTACTTGGATGATGTCACAGTGTTTTCCAAGTCTGGTCAAGATCATTACCAGTATTTGGAGAAGGTATCTCTGAAATGAAAAAAATATGGGTTGTCCCTTAATCCCAAGAAGTCTCTTTTTTCCATGAAGGAAGGTAAGTTGTTAGGACATGTTGTCTCAGATGAAGGAGTAAAAATTGATCCAAATAGAGTAGAGGCTATCAAAAATATTTCTCTCCCAATGTCCAAGAAAGAAATTCAGTCCTTCTTAGGTAAGATAAACTTTTTGAGGATATTTATATCTAACTTTGTTGAGTTAGTGAAATTCATCACTTCCATGTTGAGAAAAGGGAATGAAGTAAAATGGACACCAGAAAATAGGATTTCTTTTGAGCAAATAAAAGAAGCATTGGTTGATGCTCATGTTTTAATCAATCGTGACTACTCAAAGGAGTTTTTTATTTTTTCCTTTTCCTCAAATGATACATTGGTCATTTTCCTTCTTCAGAAGAATTCATATGGAATGGAGCATCCTATTTATTTTTTCAGTAGAGCCTTGAGATATGTTGGAGTCAGATATGACATCATGGAGAAACAAGATTATTCTTTAGTCAAAGCTCTAGAAGATTTCTGGGTATATGTTCTTCATTCAAAAATTATTGTTTATGTTCCTTCAAGCTCTGTGAAAGAAATTCTTATTGAGACTGATATAGATGGGAAAAGAAGCAAGTGGATTTCCAAGATTTTGGAGTTTGATCTTGAGGTGAAACCCACCAAGTTGGTGAAGGGTCAAGGTTTAGGCGGATTGCTAGCTAAATCTAATTGTAAGGAACTGGGAGTAAATTTCATGAGTACTAACTCTATGAATCAACAATCTGATATTCCTAACAACAACTTACAAATCAGTTCAAAATTGGCATAATGCAATTGGTATAAGGACCTCATCTACTTCTTGCAAAATTTGCAGCCTCCTAATGGACTTGAGAAAACCAAAGTGAGGGCTTTGAAACTTAAAGAAGTCAGGTATTGCATTGTTGATCATATTCTATATTGGAAAGATCCTTTAGGGGTGATTTTAAGATGTTGAGATCCAGAAGAGGCAAAACAAACTATGATTGAATTTCATGGGACTTTATGTGGAGGTCATCACTTTTGGAGGACTACATCATACAATATACTTAGAGATGGATGTTTTTGGCCTAGTTTAATCATTGATGTGTGTGCAAAGATCAAGACTTGTGACAAATGTCATAAATTCTCAGGAAAACAAAAACTAAAATATTTTCCTATGAAATCCATGGTGGTAGCTGGCCCTTTTCAGCAGTGGGAGTTAGACTTTATTAGAGAAATTCATCCATCCTCAAGTGGCCAACATCGTTTGATTCTGACTGCTACTGATTACTTTACCAAGTGCATAGAAGCCATTCCCACAAGAAATGAAACACACAAAGTAGTTATCGGTTTCCTGGAAGATATTCTATCAAGGTTTGCTTGTCCCAATAAAATTGTTACTGATAATGTTGCAGCCTTTAAAGCTAAGCCTCTGGTTAAGTTTTGTGAAAAAATTGATATTCAATTATCCACTCTACTCCATATTACCCTCAAGGTAATGGATTAGCAGAATCCTCCAACAAAATCTTAGTGAATATCATTAGAAAATTGTTGGAAGATAATAAGAATTCATGGGATTCAAAGTTTAAGTTTTCCCTATGGGCAGACAGAGTAACCACCAAAAGGTCAATTGACACTACACGATTTCAGCTAGTTTATGGAACTGTAGTTGTTTTCCCTGCTCAGTTAGCCTTACCTGTGGAAAATTTTCTTCAATATCAAGAAGGGGAACCAAATAATATGATCAGGAGGATGCATCAACTTGTGGAAGTACATCAAACCAGGGAGCATCTTTTTAATAAAGCACAGATTAATCAACAAAAAAACAAAGAAGTTTTTCACAAGAAAGTGAAGAAGGAAAATTTTCAGCTTGGAGACCTGGTACTCAAGTGGGATGCTCAAAGACGAGATAAGGGAAAACATGATAAATTCAAATCCCTTTGGGTTGGTCCTTTTAAAATTTCTGAAGTTTTGCAAAATAATACGTTTAAGCTATAGAATTTGGAAGATGTTGAAATTCCTGGTGGCCCAGTAAATGGGCATTTTCTAAAGAAATACTTTTTATAAAGCATGGGTGGTTGCATCTCATTGTAAATACCAGTATTTTAGTTAGTTCTATTTTCTTTAATAATGACTCCTTTCCCAATGTATAAGGCACTGGAACTAGATGTTCTTGGAGCCTCACAGGGAGGTCTCCATCCCCTGTGGAGCGAGATGTTATCATATATGAACTATAGGGGTTAGAACATCTTTGGATTTGTCTTTTTTGAGTCATAGGGTTTTGTAATTTTTGGAATTATGTCCCATGACATAACTCATGTTTGTTTTTTTCTTGAGCATAGTCGTATTGTAGGTCTTATTTAGAGCCTTGGTGTCATGGTATTGTTTATCATCATGAAGGAAATAAGAGTCAGAATGGGTCACACCCCTGATATTAAAATGATTATCATCATATGTCTTGTCTCAAGGGTGTGTACAAAAGTTCCACTTATGTCATTTTCAACCATTTGAAGGTAAAGTCGGATGTCATTTTTACTTGCTACCAACTCACCTAAAAGTTTGCAATGTACGAAGAAGTACCTTATGCACTAATCTCTCATCATTGCACTTTGAAAACATGTCAGGGAATATATTATCGTCTTCAGCGCATTAAATTCATTATGATTTTCAGGATTATGTCAAGGAACAACTCTAACATTTTCCATGAAGCGTGCTATTGGAGTTTAAAAACTAGCGCTGCAAACAGGCGCTGCAAACCGGTTGTAGTAGATTGAAAAAGATTGGATGTTTCCTTTTAATTCCAACTCGAGTTCACAAAGCACCAGCCTAATTTCAGACACACCAGGTACTCCTTTGACGATTGCATGTTGCTTAAATGGTTGTTTGAGAATGTAAAGTTGTTGTGTATTGTTCCTACGCTGCAAATTGTTAAATGTTCAATGCACTACCAACTCTCTGCGCCATCAAAACCCATAGTTCTAGTGTTCTAAACCCTGGTCATTGTTCAAGATTGTTATCTCACAGGGCCATCCTACAGTTTCCTCTTGCAAACAATAATTTCAATGGAACAAAGAATAAGGTGTGGATGTTGGAGTTTGAAGTCTATGAGCAATCTATTTTTGTAGCCACATAGATACCTGATTGTGGTGAGAAGTGGTTCAAAGCCATGTCTTTAAACTCTTCTTTCTCCAAGGAATTATTTAAACCTGAATGTCAAGGAGACAACCTATCCAAAAGAGTGCCCCAGAAGTCACATGCTGGAATATTTTGACAAGATGCTTAGGGTCATTCAAAGGTACTTCACATGTGAAGGAAGGTTCAATATGGTATATCAATTCCATATCAGATTACTACTACACTTCACTGGGAAAGAATCCATGAAACTTCCATTTTACCGTTTCAGGAGTATTGGCAAGATGTCAGATAGAGTGCATGCTAAGTCCAAGAAGGTAGACACCAATTTTTTTCACTCTGGTTTAATCGTGATGTTAGTAATGGAAGAGTTGAAGAATACTAACACTGAATGGGAAAATTTCCTAGTTGCATCATATTTTCAGTTAGATATTTCTCCTACACCACAGTCCAAAAGACAAACTCCTACCCATGTTGAGAAGACTATGCATTCAAATTCAAGAAAGAAGAGGAGAATGACTAGGAGTGATAAATATTTTCAGGCTACTAATAAAGAAGAAGAAGGTGGTCCCTCACAACCTCCTAACAAAGAAGTTTCACTTGTGGAAAAACCTACACTTATGGAAATACCATCAAGCAAAGAAAGGAAGTTGAAAGGAAAAAAACATGTTTTTTCACCACCAGTTGTTGTAGAAACAGTCAAATCTAGAAGACCTTTTACTAGATCAACAACTAAATAGCATGTCCCTATGGAAGATGATACAACAGAAGCTTCAACTTAGAAAAAGGACTAAGTTCAGTTTTCCAATAAGCCCATGGAGGTTATTGATATCAACACTCCTCCTCATGAAAGTAACCCTACTTTCAAAAGACTCGGTAGGCAACTTAAGGATGCAAAAACTAAAATTGACAAGTTAAAAAAGGAAGATTTGGAGTCCCAAATCAAGCTAAAGGAGATGTTAGATATATATGAGGAGACAATTGATAAAGCAAGGCTCATGGCTAAGAAGTATTTTCCCCTTCATAGGCAACTCAAGAATGTATATAAGCATAAGAGAGCTTGCCAAGCTTAAATCAGGAAATTAAAAGCAGAGTTACAGCCTTTCAAAGAGGAAGTGGAAAAAAGGAATTTAGATATGTTGGCTAAGGTGGCTACTAGAAGGAGTACCAGAACCAAAAGATGAATAGGAGATGATCTTCCACATCAGCATCATTTTTGTCATGGTTTACTTTTTGCATGCAGTTACAACACTTAGTGATGATTTTGGATTTTGAGCTTAATTTAGCATCTTCATATTTTTTTTCCAAAGATGTCTTCATGTTGTATGGAGTTTGCAACATTTATGGAAGGCCTATCCTCCTTTTGGTACAAGTTTTAAAGGTCGGAATCGTGTTTGCAAGAAAACAGGATTCTACATGAAAGTTCGCAGTGCCTAGACTCATTGGCGCTACGAACTGGGTGTTTTAGGACAGTTTCAGTTTGCAGTGCTATGCTGCGAACTTACATTTATGAAGATTTTGAAGGTGAGAGGGATTGCTAGGTATCAAGTTGAACTCATACCAGCATTCATAGGTTCATTTTCACATTCGAAGGCCACCTACCTCAAGGAGTTGCATGCAGTAAAGCCACATCACTAGTTGTTAAGGGTTGTTCAATACGTTGCCAACATTTTCCTGCAAAATAGCATTTTGTTATCTTCTTGTTGTACACATGTTACCACGCCTTTCTAAGGCATAGATCCTATGATGAAATGAGGTGGTGAATTCTAAAGAGGTTTTTCTTTGAGATTTTGTTATTTAAGATAGATTGTAACTTGATAGGAGGTTCGAATGGTTGAGGACATGACTCTTATATTTAGTCTCTTATTATTGTAACACAGTTTTTCCTGATGAATGTACTAGACTCAAAAATCTTTAATGGTGAAAAATCAGTCTTTTTCTTACTTTCATCTATGTTATGTCTCACTTTGGTATTAATCTCTCATGAAGGATTCATCATGATGCTTGTTTCTTTATTATAGTAAATAATTTGTTGTGGTATTTTATGGAATTTGATCAAAGTGATTTTCTGTTTGGATTAACAAGTTCTTATTCAAATGAGTTTTCTTCTATATGTGTTCCGGAAATACCTGATGTAAACCGATACACATATTTCACTTTCCTTGCTAAGTCTTATATTGTTCATTTATATCTCTTAACACTGATTTGAAGTTATTCAAAGCCTTGCTTGCTGGTGTGTATTTCATGGAAGGTTTTGTGATTGGCATCATAAAGTGAGTTTCACATTTATTTGCCACACTTTTTAAAACATTATTATTCACACTGTGATCGGTATTAGGCTTACATATACAATAGTCTAGGTGTGACTTAGAGTGTTAACAATATGTATTCACCACATAGACAATATTCACCAGAAATATATATTCATCGCCAAATGTATTCACCGCGGAGACAATATTCCTTCTTGATACTCATCAATTAATTAAATTATAGTTAATTAGCTATATAATATAATATATAGCGTAGTTAGTTAGTTATAACTAATGAGTTATATTATATTATATATAAAAATTGTTAAAATATATAATTCAATTTTTTATATATTTATATATAATATAATTAGTTATTATATATATTTCTTTTAATTAATTAATAATATAAAGTGTTTGTCATATTTCAAAGTGATTCTAATGTGAGATTTATTTTTGAAAACATTAGAAGTAATGATAATATAAAATACTTTATATTTAGTATTTCAAGAATATTTGTTATATTTTGAGATGATTTTTACCAAAATCTTAATCAAGGTAAGGTTTAATTGTAATTCACTATTATCAAATAAAAATACTTGACTTCTATAGTTCCAATTCAACGATTATTATTGACCCGATTTCTTTAAATTCTATTGGTTTTTGAATTCCAACTCATCAACCATATGTTTTCTTATGAGGTTTCCATCTATAAACCTAGGCCCCATGTACAAGTGCAAAGTGCAATGTTGAAGTAGTCCTGGAAGTTTTTCCATACATTGAGGTCCTATTCTCAGACGATTATGCTAACTCCCAATTAATGACTCATATGCTCGAAGGGTTGAGAACTATGCTCCAAATACTTAGCACGATCATGGAATCCAAATAAACAGAATCCTCCATCCAAAATATCATCCACGTCACTATAAAAGGTTAGTTGTGGATATGGGAGAACAATACCATGGGAGACTATGGAAGTTGAACACTAGTAGTCATAACTAGCTCTTGACTTACCTCAATGATCTTCTCTTTGCATGGTAGAGTACAATGATCAAAGAGACATTGGAAATTACAACTATTAATATACCATTTTTCGCAATCTCCTTCAAAATACCCCTGGGTTAATATTTTTCTATTAAACCATAATTCAATGTGATGATACATCACTTTGACGAGACCATATTCTTTTTGTTGTGATTTTACCAAATCCTCTTGGAAGGTTCTAAACATTTTGGTCCTCCCATTTCATGTTCCTCGTCAATGTTATTCTTTCGTTATGTCAAAGTTTTGAAGGAAAAAGTTTTTAAAGGTTGTAGTGCACTAAATATTGAGTGGAAGTATATCATATAATATACCAAATCGATGGGGTTGTAGGTGTAGGGAGATCATCCTTGATTCTAGAGGAAAAACTGAAGCAACCTTCTAAAAAATAAGAATAATATATACTTCTTATAAATATTTTATATAATACATAATTCGTTATTATATGTAATACAATTGGTTAATTATTAAATATTATATATCAGATACAATATAGTTGATAATTAGTCAATTGGGTTTAGCTTGGGTGGTTGGGAGGAATGTTTTTTATCCTCCCCACCCAAGTTCAATTCCTCCAAGTGAAATGTTGAGCTCTTAATGGGTATATTGTTGTAATGGCTTTGATTCTTGTTGCTGACTCGACTTGTGCCCTAAAGATTCAATTTACAGAGGTATGTGTATTGGTATGTGATGCAAGAAAATGTAGCCTAGTTTATTAGAGGATGCATATTGTGGTGTACCAACAAGTTCGATAACATAAAGAAAGGCTTATAACATCCCCTACCTATACCTACTAGACCCTGCGAGAGTATCTCCATGGATTTTGTGGGTGGTTTTTCAAGAACAAGGAAGGGACATGATTATTTGTTTGTGGTAGTTTATAGGTTTACCAAGATGCGCATTCTCATTCCCCGTAAAAAGACCAACAAAGGACAAGATGTAGCAAACATGTTCTTTGAAATGTTTTGGGTTCACTTTGGTATACCAAGGAGCATCATCTCGAATAGAGATACTAGATATCTTAGTCCCTTTTGTACTACACATTGGAAGAATATGAACATCAAGTTGAAAAGATCCATAGTTTTTCATCCACAAACAAATTGGTAGACAAAAATAGTGA
>JASDQU010102589.1:124125-137813 GCA_032191745.1 Picea mariana | reverse complement strand
AGAAGCATGGAAGACCTGGCTATGAAAATAGAAACTGTCAGACAAAGGTACAACAAAGTACCAATTATACAACCCCAGATTGACCCCATGAGTTCCTTCTGACAAGAGAAAAACAAGGAGTCAGGTTGAGAACCTTCCCAAGTGATTACATGCAGGGGACATATGAATGGGGGTCACATAAGGAGAACTTGAGGAGAGTTCAAGATGAAGAAGAAGAAGAAGAATTGTGAGCAAACACAAGGAGATGAAGGAAATTTTGTCGAAGAGGCAGAAGAGAATACATGAGTGCATGCTGGAAAAAGATACATAACTGGAAGGGTGGTTATGGTTGATGAGATAACTAAAAAAAAATATTTTTGGTCTCAGAAGAGAATAGAGAGAGAGAAAGGGTGTTGGAGCGAGAGGAAAACTCATGCAATAGAAGAAAACACATGTGTGAAGAAGAGGAAGCCAACACATGTGAAAGGAGACACGAGTCTCAGAGGAAGGATCTAGTTGCATGCTTCATCAGAGGGACCAGGAACCCAGCCTGAGCTAAGAGGTTGCGAGTTTGATGCTAGAAGAAATCTGATAAACCTTGAAGAGGCCTGAGCTAGGGGGGGTGAGGAATTCGCTACCAATAGTGGTGTGAAGGAGAGTGGCCTTCACATGCCANTGGTTGGCTACAACTCATGAAATATATAAGTGTTCTTTTACTTTATGTAATTGAATGGAAACAAAGGATTGATGCTTGTAATTGTGTTGTAAATGTGTATGCCTAGTTAATGGGTTGATATTGTTCCATTGGGAAGCCTTAATACTTAGATGATTGAGTAATGGAATGGAATTGCTTGTGTATTACAAATATGAACATGAGAACCCTGTATTTTATCTTGAATGAAAGGAACATTTCATAATAACATAATGGAAGTAAATTCATGACTAATGGCATGAAATTGGAAGGAGCTAGATAAGCATGTGTCTGTGCTTCTAGCATGCACAATAATATAATTATTGTAATTTGTTTCATGCGAGAAGGAACAAACTTTATAAGATAATAAACAAAGGATAAATCATTAGGGAAAGGAAGTGATATAACCTTTCTCCTCGAAAGGACAATACCCTAATCCATAACAGTGGCTCGAGAGAGGTCTTTGTGTATTTCAGAGAGCCTTAATCTCTCGTGGAGAAATTCCCTACCATGGTATGGAACGCCCGGAGAACACAAATCTCCACCTAAGAGGTGAAGAGAGAATTCTTTAGTGGTATCGGAGCGAGGCGAGAGCCCTTAATAGTCTAGTAAATCCTTGAAAAAATATGCGAAATCGGTTAAGTCCAACATTGGATTGTTTTCCTGTAAGAAGACTATGTGCTTGAATCGGAAGGATATACAACCATTGGATCGGCATGATGAGTAGATCATATTCCTTCATCAGGAAAGGAATCGTCGTCGAGAATGAACAAGTGTCGAGACTCATGTGAATTCTTATGACGACAATAAACAATACCTTGAGATAAAATGGCGATCGTCGATCCGTCGGGAGTGATCCCAATGAGATATGGACCATTGATGCCAGTGTCATCTTCGTCAGAAGTAGAAGGTTGGCGAGGTTGAGTATTGGTCCAAAGAGTGCCAACGAAGATAGGGGTTTGAGGCTTAACGAGAACCATTGATCAATGTTGATGCAAGACTTAATATTAACCATAGATTTTTCATAGGTTTCATTCAAGTTAGGAATGGGGAAGGTGACATCATGTTGATGAGGATCATCATTGTGGTAGTTAGTGTGTCCCTTGAGATGATGCATGTTAAAATTTGAATTGGCCAATGGTTCGAGTGTGGGCCTTGTCGATCGGAATGGTACTTAGGTCATCACCTTTATATCTTGGTCGTCATATCTACAAGTGAAGAGATATTAGCCCTTAGTTGGAGAAAGCAACATCGTCGAGAGAAGACAATTGGCAATGTGAGTGATGACCCATAGTGTTGATGACAATAGGGGTTGCGAGAAAGAACGAAGGTCATTGATTCACTGGAGGTAATGAAAATGATATCTAGATCGTCAGATCCAGATGTGTCATAGTTGGATTTTGGAAAGTTGGTAAGGTCGTGTGTTGGCCAAGAGTATCAATGATGATGAAGACTTGGGGAACAACAGTCGCAGGATCAGATGGGAGGTTGATTGACATCCCTTTGATCATTATTGGATGATGGAACCTTATATATATCTCCTTTAGATCTTATTCCTTGGATATGTGGGCCAATATATCTTGTTCGTCGATCCCATGGACCAAGCTCAGGAGGGATTCTCGTGTCTCTATGGCTCAGTGGGCCAGTTTCCCAATACACCAGTGGGTCAAAGTTTCAACATTCAATTGTTAACTTGTGAGTGGGGGAGGGTAATGTCATACAACAAAATCTAGCCAATATATTATGGACATGTGTCAACACATAAGTGGAAGGACCATANGTGGTCCATGTGGAAAGTAGTGATTGTGCCACATGTCATGGGGATTTGGAATTTCGAGGAAGAGATTCATGATGCAATATGAGTTCCATGTTCCAACTGACATCGTAGAAGGATGGTGTGTACTGCCACGGTAGGAGATATAGTGGAAACATTGGTAGAGGTGATAGGTGAGTGGACAATGAGAATTTGTGGGCCTCAGATATATCATAGGACTCATCTCCACCATCATATTTTTTAGGATCCTTTTGATGAAGAAAGTCCTAAGGACAAATGGGTTGTTTATTTGACGAAGATAGGAATGGAGAATCTAGCATGTTGATCGGTGAACAGGTGTGGTGTAATGACAGTTGTCGATCATGATCGCATCATTGTCAGGAGTGAGAAGTTGGTAAAGTTGGGTTGTAGACTCCAAACTTCCGACAACGACAAAGGTTTTAGGATAAAAAATAGTTGTTTATCGGAAGGCAAACAAGGAAGGAATGACAATCATCGATATTTCATGGATCTCACATAACCATGTAAGAAGAGGTTAAGGGATGAACGTTGATCTTCATGGAAAATGGAGGTGTTGATAAGATTTAAGTCGTTAATGGTCAGATCCTGGGAGCCATCGGATCTGGGGAATGACCCCATTAGAGTTTGTTGTCGGAGCTTGGAAATTTTGGGACTTATACTTTGTAAGAGAAGAACCCCTATGACGATGAAGGAATGGCCTAAGTAAACGAGATCGATGATCAGGAAGAACTGATGATCTGGGTGGAAAATGCCACATCAGTGCCATGTCAGTGCCACATCGAATGGCATGATTGACAAGGAGCCTCATGGATGCCAAATGGAAAGGAGGCGGTTGTTTGCAAATGAAGGTATGTAAACTTTGGGAGGCTGTAAATTTTTCTTCCAAGATAGGAATTGGGCATGCTTACAACCATTGGAAATATCTCGATGAGAAGAGTGTTACACATCAAAATGTCACACTTAAGTGTCGCAAACTGACATATGCACCTTGTTAAGTGTCACATGCACAGTCTCAAGTGTCATATGCACCTTACTAAGTGTCACATTCACTTTGATAAGTGTTGCAACCCATTGACACCGTGAAACACATTTGTCACAATCCCTAAGTCAGTTTGGAAGAGAAAACCCACCATTTGAAGTCTGTAACCACACCTTTTACTTGGAAAATTTAACCATTTATGGGCATTTATGAAGGGTGGCACTCCCCTACTCATGCTTAGGGAGATCCAATGCTCCCGCTACCTTTATTTGGGGGTGCTAGTGGTGCTATGTATCTCACTCAAAGGGAGAGCCAGTGTGGTTAGTGAAAAATATGGTGCATCTCGACTTTTCTTAAGGGGGAACTCTTAAGGGAGGAGGTTGTTTTGGGTCGAATCCTCTCCTATGGCAGTATCTTAGGATCAAATCCCAACTCATGGATCCATATCCTCAACCATTTCCCATATTATCTCATGGTGGTTGAGCTTCCCAATCCTATACATTAAAGGCATTTCCAAGGTGAAGGTGGGAGGAAATTATATTTGAAGTATCATCATTCTTATTGTAATAGATTCATGCAAGGACATGGATGAGGAGAGCTTGGAGAAGTTACTGCATCGTCGAAAATGATTTGTAAGTACTTGCATTATCTTTCCACTTAATATAAACTTGGCCTATTCCCTTCAGGTTCATGTGTTCTACATTTGATTGTCTATTGTTGTTTCAATCTTCGTAGATAGATATGTTTTATCTAATCATATAGAGTATAAGGAATAGTTTCTTTGTTGGTATTTGCAGGAACTCATCTACATTGAGGATATTGGATATTAAGCCCAAGGATTGGAGTAGCGAGGATGAACATCGAAATAAGGTACGCCACACTCTTCTTCTCTCTTGCTTGATTGGTTGAGTTAGATTTAAAGGGAAAGTGGAAGTCATTTGTTTTATTCTCTCTTTGGACCAAATAAGGGGTCTTGGTCGAAACGGGAGCTTAGCCTGTCCACAAAGTAATATTTCTTCTAACAAAAAAATGGCGACTCCACTCAAGATCGACTTTAACTAGTCTTTCCTTTGGTTCGTCTTGAATTCCTTCTTTTGATTAGATCTTGTTTGTTTGATGCTTGATTTTGAGTAACTTCCCCTTCCCTCTTATTGATTGAATATTTTACAGAGTCATTGACTAAGTCTCAAGACCAACACTCCCCTGCAGTGTTGATAGCAGGGTGCCACTGGCCTGACTAATGCTCCCCTTTAGCCTCCTAGGGAGCACCATAGCACTTTGTTCCTTTAGTAACATGGCCATTGGTCTCTTATTTTAAGTTAATTTATGAGTTTTTGCTTGATTATGCTCAGTCTGATGTTAAGAGGCTTTTATCCCAGAGTCTCTTGATCTATCTTTGAATTTTTTTTCTTGAGAAATTGACATTCACCCCTCATTTCTTTCCCTTCTTTGAGTTTGCAAAATTCTCCTAGTTTTGAAATTGTATGGTTCCCTTGGGTTAACTAGATCCCTTGGTTCATCCTACCTTTCAATTGTCTTATCTTCATCTCACAAAGATATTAGATTACTTGATTGTTTAGGATTTTTCATCAATTAGAGTTTGCAAAGGTTGTTTGGTATTGAGCCTTTTTGTCTTTGTTGAAACATCTCACTTTCTGAATGACTAGGACTCTCTTTCTTACCACAGCCTAGCCTTGAATATTGATTCTTACTACTCTTTTTTTAGGATTTTCAAGAGTGTTTGTCTTCTTTCTCTTTTACATATTTGAGTTCTTGATTGAACAAGTTCTGAAGTCCATTCTTATACTTGATTTCTTTCATTTATCATCATTTTTTTAGTGTTCTTTGTTTGGTTTATTTTTTTCCTATTATTTCTTTGTGTCAAACATTGATCTCTTTCATTTCACTTGAAAGTTAAGAAGCAGAAAAGATTGCATATCTCATTGCATACATAATCGAACAAATAATTTTTTGCATTATTAGGAAATTTGTTTTGGTACACATTTGGAAAAGAGCTAGTTTTGAATTTGGAGTTCGGAAACATTTGTTTGGTAGTTTGGCATCATCTTGCTCCTAGAAATTGAAAGTTGCATAGTTTTGAGTACTTTCTTGTGTTAAGAAGAATAGAACTCTTCTCCTTCCACTACTACATATTGGAAAAATTGTGATGATCTACTTGCGACGTTATGGACAAAATTGGCCATACTGTCGAAAAATAGAGGAAATTTTGTTTTTTTTCTCCATATTGCCCGATATCGTCGCACGTGCGACCTAATTTTCAAATTGTCGCAAGAGAGATGGCTTTTGAAGGTCGTATCTCTTGCGACTACAACAAATCTGTGTCGCACTTACGATGGTGTGGACACTAGGTCCCCCCGCCCCCCAACGCTCACCCACTATTTGACAAAGTCAACATTGACTTGGTCAACTATCGTCGAAATTTCAACATTATAAAATCTATAAATATGTTGCATTTTACAGATGTTGCGACAAGTTTTCTATAACAATGACAGTTCAAAAAGGGTATAAGGTCTTCTTGGCAAACAAAAAACAGGTTATAGATATTCTATTATACACCACTCAATTTTAAAATATAATCATCAGTATATGTTCGTGGGGAAGAATGTTAGAAACCATTAGAGGTGGAAAAAAAATTAAAGAGGGTGAAAAGGGTGACAGTAAATGTTATTTCCCTTGCAAAAATGATTGTACTAGATGTCCCAAAAGAGTTGTAATAGCAACATCTAAAAAACATTGTAGAAAATATGGGCACATGGATGGGGGATCAAATGAATATTGTCCATATATATATATATTCATTATCTGTTTTAATATTGATTGTATTCTCAAACTTTTATACTATTTTATAAATGCACTAATTTTTCATGATTGTTTGTAATTATAATGTTATATTTCCCCCCTAACTTTCTGCAGAAAGCACTAAGTAGTAGAAAAAATGATGTTGTACAAGATGAGGAACATGAAGCAGATAATGAAGATAAAGTTAATGATCCCATGGAAGTAGATGACAATAATAACATAATTCAAGATGATTGGACAAATCAAATGATCCAAGACTTATTCGGTCATCTAGATGAGGGTCATGGGGACAGTAGTGATGGTATTTATGATGAACCTCTAATTGAAAAGGAAAATAAACGACTTTATAAAGGGTCAAGAGAAAATATTCTCTCCACTACATTGATGCTAGTGAACTTAAAGGTTATAAATCATTTGTCGAACACTTGTATGACACAAATCCTAAGGTATGTAATATGTTTCATCACATCTACATAAAGGTCGAATTTTTCCCATTTTTTTAGTGTTAATTAATGTGTAAAATAAAAATGGAATATTTACAATCACTATTATTTACATTAACGAGTTATTTTTTATGTTTTAGATTGTTAAGTGAATTTTTGTTACCCTCGTCAAATATTTTACCTCTCACATATCAATATTTACATGCCATTATGAAATACATTGGAATGGAGTATGAAAGTATAGATGCATATCCTGATGATAATATTATATATTATGGACAACATGCATTGAAAACAAAATTCCTGGTATGTGGTATTAGTAGATATCAAACCGATCAAGTAACAAAAATGGTGCCTCGAAAGGTTCTCTGGCATATTCCCATAATTCCACATTTCCAACGACTATTCATGTGCCAAATCATAGCACAGTTTATGGATTACCATGCATGAAAGACAATTGAAGATGGAGTTCTTTGAATGCCTGCAGATGGTTATGCATTTAAGGAAATTACTGCAAAATGGCTAGAATTTACAGATGAACCTCGTAATGTTAGGCTTTCATTGGCAACTAACGGTGTTAATCCATTTGGAGAGATTCAGTTTGTTTACTCAGTGTGGCCTATTTTTGTTATCAACAATAACATTCCTCCTTGTATGGCAATCAAGAGGGATCACATAATGTTAACAATGATTGTTCCAGATGTTTGTTTACATAATGTAAATTTTTCATTTTTCTCTTTTTTTGCATAGTATCTTTTATTTATTTATTTATTTACGTATATATATATACCATGGTAGTAATTTCGTGTAATTTCAAACAACTAGGTAAGTACCAAGTTAAATATATGAATGTGTATATTGAGCCTCTTATCGATGAGCTACTAAAGTTATGGGAGGGCATCACTATGTATGGCATCTCTAAACCAATTGGGAAGAAGAGATTTCAATGATGTGGAATACTTTTATGGACAATTCATGATGCCTCGGGACTAACACATTTTTGTGGTATGTAACGTTCCATATTTGACATTTGAATAGTATATAATTAATTGAATATATCATGCATGTTGTTTAAATAATCCTTTAGTATATTAATAATTCACATCAATCCATCTGTTGCAGGTCTTCAAACAAAGGGTAAATTTTCATGTCTAGTTTGTGGTCCTAAGATGAAATCTTGTCAGTCAAAAAGTTTAGGAAATGAGGTGTTTGCTGAGTATATACACTTCCTCTCTAAGAACCATAAGCATCATACTACTGAAAAAAGATCTTTTCAATGGGAAACAAGATACTAGACTAAAACCAAAAAGAATGACACCTCTCCTATGGAAGTTGGCATATGACAGAATTAATCCTCGAGGTACGCATTTTGTTTATGTATCGTAAATGGAATCATGTTTTGAAGTTTTATTTTAATTATTCAATTTATTTTATTGCATTTGATAAATAGTGTTCTGATTTTTTTTATGCTTCATCAATGTCGTCGTCATGAAGGTAGTAATAATGGGCTTCTACAAGGAATGAAATGTTAGCCCACTCAATTCATGAGGTTTTCTTACTATGAGGAGCTAAAAATAGTTCATTTGTTTGATACAATGCATATCGGGAAGAATTTGACAGAAACATTATGGCGAATCATAGATAGCAGGAGAGATAAAGGAAAATTTGTCAAAATTTGTAATGACACTCAGGAATCCAATCATGCAATGAAAAGTGGGATCTGAACAAATAGCGATGGAGACCAAAATAACCTTCCATGGTTATTAACATAGCAACAAAGCAATGGTGTAAAAGAGGTCATTCAAAGAATTAAATTTCCCTCAGGTTTTTGTTCAAACATAAAGAATATCTTAATGAAGAAAGGTGAATTTGGTGGGGTAAAAACACATGATTGGCATACACATGATTGAAAAATTACCCAAATGTACTAGTGTTCCCATACATAGAATTCATCAAAAAGAATGAATTGCATACACCTTTTTTTTGTTCTATTGGATTTGAGTCTCACACATCATCAGTTTCATCTCTATGAACCTTATGAGTAAAGAGACATTAAAATAAACCATGTGCTAATAAAATCCACTAGACATTTTTTGTTTTAGCACACCAACAATAGCACGGGATTGGGGTCTTTGGACTAGGAAAAGTGAGTAAATCATCCAAGACTACTAAAGAGACTATAGAACACTAAAGAGTGAACAAATCCAACTTTTGTATAAGCATAGCTAGGAACCCCCTCTAACACAGGGGCTAAACATGAGGTCTCGTGCGGAAGAGCAGCAGAGATTACCCCTCCAATGCTTGAGCAATCGTAGTGGAAAGAGCATATACTTGGAGGTTTTCTTGAAGTGTTACTAGTTTCATTTGGTCTCAGAGATTCATGAATCTCGAATCCATTCAAGGTCCTCGGGATTTTTATCGGTCCACTTGCCTTCAGTCCTCTAGAAAAATTTCAAACTTTGATATCATTCCCATATGTTCGGTCCCAATTTTCTATTATACCCTCCCAGAAGCAGAATGTGAGTCGGTAACCTTAGTGGAATTTCCTAGGTATCTACAAAGGTTATTGTGGGGGGATTCCCATGCTACCAGGGGCGTACGTCGTATCACACTTCCAGTACCCTTGGAGGGTGATCCCATGAAAGTGAGGGTTTCTTGCACTAAGAAGGGTTGTTACATGGAGGTTAGGGTAACTGCTTCTCATTTCTTTGTTGGAGGCTTGAAATCTCATCTTCGGAAGATCCTTGAACCTATTGTTTCTTGGTTGATTGCTTTTAGTTTTCTGAGGAGTGTGTTTCTCTGATTTTTGTAGTCATCGTTAGGATCAAAAATATCATAGTATACCAAGTATGGATCTTGAAGTTCAATAACCTCAACATAATGTTTCTTATGCAAGAATGATCGAAGATCAAACTTCTAAGACCGGGAGTGTAGCTCTTGGAAGTGTCCAACACGTAGAATAATTGGTCACAACTTTCATAGAAAGCCTTGCATCTTACGCAAATCCTCCTTTTACTGATCCACTCAGCCTACTATTCATTGATCCACCATCCATGAGATATATTGATGCCTATTCTTCTTATAATTTACCACTCAGTTCAACCACTACATAATCTTTTGGCATGAACCCACCTATTTTTGGTTTTTTTGAAGGACTTGGGAATTTATCTTTATCCACAACTCCTATAGTTTACATTGTTGGTGCTTCTTCTTTATTGGGAACTTCGGTGACCCAGGTAACCCTGACACAACCACTTGTGAATACATCTCCCTTCACACATGGATCAGGTAATATTCCTGCTTCATTATTTCCACACATGCACACACCAAGTGGTTTACTTGGTTGTCCCATCGATCATATGGTCGGAAGTCAATTCATTCACTCAACCACAGTTACACAAGATACTCACCCTCCCTCTCCAACTTTATAGATGATTACACCATACATTGTAGGTCAATCTTTAATGGGAGGCTAACCATTATTTGGGGGAGAACCTTCAGGTGGAGGGAAACTTTTTACTGGGGGAAAACCTATGTGGTTTCAGCATCAACAATTATGGGGGAAAGTTTCTCCTACAATTCCTTCTATCCCTACTACCACTGACATGTATCTTGGACAAACATATCCAGGATTTTCTAATCCTTTGTGGGGTCAAACCAATCCGACGGAAATTCCTCAGCAAAGAACTTTTCCCTATCAATATGTAACCCCGTGATTCCAAAACAATATTCCCTTCAATCACAATACATGGGGGGACCATCAGGACAATCACAGTATGTAGGAGGTCCATCTCTTTAATCACAATACATGGGTGGACAACTAGGACAACCACCATACATGGGTGGAAAATCAGGACAACCACCTTACATGGGTGGACAACTCGGGCAGTCACCATACGTAGGAGGACCATCTAGTTTTTCCATCTTGCCACAACCTAGATATGGTCCTACTGGTGTTCCCATGCCACATAGTTACCACCAGTATCGACATGATAACCAACAAATTCCATTTTTTTTCTATGTTAGATCTTCCAGATCTGTCATGTTTGAAAAATAATCCCATTCAACATGCCTCATTTTGGCCTTCCATCCCTGCCAAATTATCGTCCGACATCCCGAAATTCGACGAAAAACCTAGGGAAGATCCTAGCAATCATGTTATGACTTTACATTTATGGTCTTCTTCCAAATCTTTGATGGATGAATCCATTCGTCTGAGGATTTTTCAGAGAATACTTACATGTGTAGTAGCCAAATGGTATATTTAGTTGTCACATAACTCATTTGTCAAATTTATTTCTCTTTCCATGGATTTCCTTACGCATTTCCAGTTGCCTATATGGTATGATATTGGTATAGATATTTTGACCTCACTCTATAAATCCTCTTCCACCTACATATCTAATCATATTCATGAGTGGAGATGGAGGAGATGTTTGATTAAAGCTTCGATTCTAGACCAACTCCTCACAGATTGGTTTGCAAAGTCACTATCACCCATTTCTCACGATGTTTCCATGGAAGGTATTGCTGTTGAGGAGCAGGATATTAGTCATGATCAATATTTGGACTTGGTATATTCCTAGTCTGACACACTTTATGATATGATCCCTCATGCTCCTCGCCCATCGAATGATCTAACAAAACTTGCTCCAAAATCATTTCACATTTCAAACACCAAAACTACTTCCACTCATGCTCATACCTACAAGGTGAATGCAATCCAATCCACTTCATCTCAAAAACCAAGAGGAAATCAGAAAAACAAGGGTAAATCCAAGAAATATTCTAACCAGTAGGATACTACAAAGATTGTTGATACTCCACTGAATAGGAAAGCTAAGTTTCCTTGCATGATTTGTGAGGAAGACCACTACACAAAATATTGCCCTCATCATGAGGAAATCACTAAATTTATAAAGGGTACCTCCCAACCTATAGTGTTAATTGACCCTATCCAAGTTCAACAACAACATATGGTTGCACAAAATCATGCCCCTCCACAAGGGGGAAACACAGGTCATTCCCATAATGGGGATGCTTCCTCAAGCACCTCTGAGGTCTATATGTTTAAGATGGTTAATTTAACAACTCGAGAAAAGACTTATGACACAATTCCAGGTTATCATGCCAATGGAAAGGCTATCGGTCAGCCCTCCACATCCACTCCTCCTCCATATTCCACCCCTTTTCATATTGAGAAGCCAATTTATGACACAATGTTGCACCCTCCCAAAGTCACAATTCGAAAAGTGGCATTTATTCCAAGTTCTCATGCCACCCAAAACTACAATATTGTTGAATATTTGGTGCAAGGGCCTTGTACGATGTCATCCCTCAAAGTTCTACAGAACTATCCAAGTCCATGTAGAACCCTGTTGTCATCCATCGGGGCTATGGATCCATAGGAATTGAATATGATTATGTTTAATCTGGACTATTTTAACGAGAGGATCTCACACCACCTAGCATTCCAAATTCAAATTTTGGTTGGTGGAAAGAACATCCATCGCATTGTTTTGGATGAAGTAGTCTCCACATGTCTCATGTATTTTCCTTACTGGAGAGCCATTGGTTATCCTAAACTTAACTAGTCTCCTACCAACCTGAAAGAATTTGATGAACATGGTTTCCAACCTCATGGAATATTGCAATATTTCACTCTCACATTGAAGGGTAAAACCGTTTTGGTCGATATTGAAGTGGTTGACATGCCCCTGGATTACAATTTCTTCTTGGTCATAATTAGTTCTATACGATGACTTTCATCGCATATTCAATGTTTTTTATTTTACAATTTCCCCGTTGTTGTGCCTCTTTTGTCACCTAAATGAGAAAAATAGAGGTGCTTACAAGCTTAGTTGGGTTAGCTAAGCAAGACAACAGTAAAGGAAAGGGTTAGAAGAATAAACATAAAAGACTAAGCTAAGAATTAAACTAGGAAAGAAAAAAAACAACTAAACTATTGTGCATAAGGACATAAGAACAAGAAACAAACAAGACTCATATCACCAATGGAAAGGATTGTATTAGTGAAAAGAAAACACCAAAGAGAAAGGGGACTTTGGGTCCCTTCTTCCTCCAAGGGAGGGCTCTTGGACCCCCAAGATTGAACTCTTCTTACAACTTGGAAATTCGAAAGAAATGGTGAAAGAATCCCAAGCTAACCCACTCAAAAGGTGATGTGGATTGCCCAAACGGAATGGTGCTAGTATGCTCTTGATAAGAAAATAGGTTTCCCTAAGAGAATAGCAGCAACATAACCTTGCAAATGAATTCCTTGAAAATGTAGTGCGCCCATGGCCTTATTTTATAGCACCACTTTGAGGTATTGCACAACCAGCTTTTAGTGTGAAAAGAGGCTATTTAGGGCACCTTTAGGTCTTTGACTAGCCACCCAGCCAGATCCAGCCGAGATTTGGATGTCAAATCGACTTGGAAGTTGAATCAGAAGTGGGTGGGAGGCTGACCAACATCATAAATGTGTCGTTCTTAGGTGTGTGCAGCTTTTAGCGTCCATAGTCACACATCGTGCGCATGTGTGTTTTTCCTGCGTTTCTTGATGGCACATGTGCGCGCGTGCCCTATGTAGTCATTGCACATCTTGATTTAATAACTGGTTGTATAGTTTTGGACCTTTTGGAAATGCTTTTTTTTGGTAATTTTGGTCCATGGGTGAACTCATAGCTGTTTGAAGATGATGGATTCATGTAACCATTTGTAAATGAAATTTCAGTGACAACAAATGCCCCCTGATGGATGAGGTTAGGAGCATACGAATAGCCGAAATTCATCAATGTTTCTTTTACTGAGAGTATCATTGTAAGAAAGAGTGATAGTGAGAGTATCAAGAGTGACCCATTGGAGGGAGAAGGGAACCTGTAGGACCCAACCTTTCGCAAGGTGTGAAAAATAAATTGTGTACAAACGAGGCGGACATGCCCCATGCTTGTGTCATGTAACTCAAAAAAGGGTGTTGTA